>JAVQKG010132711.1:0-14924 GCA_036025885.1 Hypseleotris bucephala | reverse complement strand
GAATTACATTCCTCATTCCCTCACTTTCTGCTGTGAAGTGGATTTTTATTTTTTTGTTAATTTTACTTTCAAGATACATTTTATAAATCAAATCATTTTCTTTCTTCTCTTTCCAGTCTGAAAGGTCTAGTCTAGATGTCTCACGTTTGGGCACTAAAGGGAATCAAGAAGACATTAAGTTCATAGACTAAGTTCATTCTTTTAGCAGAACCCACCTCAACATGCTACTTTCTAAAAACATTTCTTCAGTGACGATACCTTCCAAGTGTTCAACTAGTAACATTTCAGTGACACATTGTTCTTGGGGTTGCATTGAGTGAGATAAAAGTCAGAAAATAGTTTAAAATTTCAAAGTAAAATTAACAAAAAAATAAAAATCCACTTCACAGCAGAAAGTGAGGGAATGAGGAATGTAATTCTATAGAAATTACTTATACCAATACCATTACCTTGTCTTATTACTTCTGGTAAATCTAAGATATTCTGATCATTTAAAATATAACCCTATGTAAATTTGTAATGTACATGGACAAACATTTGCCTAGATAACAAGAACATTAAACCTGGATTCTCTGAATTAAATTATTGTGATAACATTTTTAAAGAAGGAGCCTGTCCTCTTCTGGTAAATCATTATGACTAATATTAGGAGCCAGCCCTATTTCACCTAAAGAAACCAATATAGGTAAAGGCACAAACAAATTAACAAATAACACTCTAATATTAATGTCTCTAAGTTAGTTACAGGCCTATAGTTGCTCTTCTTCTAAATACACAGGCTCCTTCATATCTAGTTTCCACATAATACTCTGAATTCATTTGCGTTTTAAACAAATAGACATTTTTGCTAGCTATTTATAACAGAGAAGGCTTTATAGACCCTTTCCAAGTTTGTAAACAGAAATATCTAATTTCCATAATGGAGGCAACTGGAGGCAAAACTGTAATACATTTTCATTGGAGAAATCAGCATTGCAAATTAAGATGGTTTTGACAAGTGACAACCTCTCTGCCTCATACTGTATACAGAAGGTAATATCAGAGCCTGGTTAGGAAACATTAGTGAATGTACCTCACATTTTATGTCTATTTAATGTACACATTAGTATAGTATAGAGCATTTTTGGCTGGTGGCAAAATTCTTGCTTTAAAAGTTTTACTGAATGTATTTACAGAAATGCTGATGACCACATTAGTTTCATTTTGTGCTCAAAATTATTCTATCCCTCACCAAGAATCCTACTTTTTTGTAAAGTTAACTCACTTTTGCCTCCAGTCGCCTCCATTCTGGAATTTTTAACATTCCATTTGACAAACATTTGGTCTATATGCCATATTGTTTTTGTTCATTTATAATACTGTTTTCTGAGCATAAAATACAATCTATACTTGGAACAAATTTCAAAACAAGAAGACAATGTGCAGCTTCCAGGATTTGACCACAGTGCGTTTGGACAGTACAGGATCAATGAGGATACACCCTTTACTCAATGATGGGAGCTGAGCGATCATTGGTGACGGTTTTTCTGAGTCGGATGTGGGAAAAAGGATTTGGCCTGAGGAGAAAAGCATTTTAAATAATTAATATACTTTTTATTGCTATTGATTGGCTTGCATTGTGGGATTTTTATCTTGTGATACTGTGACTGATAAGTTAATACCTGGTTGGTGACGGTGGTGGGGAGGCCAATGCTGCACAGATCTAAAGCACAGAAGAATTAAAGTATCAAGTTAAGTGACACAAACAAAGGCATATTTAGACGCTGAAATAGGGGTGGGCGATATGATCATCATGATTTTATTAAGATCAAGATCACAATTTCAATTTTATCATAACTTTACTCCACTTTGTATTTTTTGTCTTCACTTTACTTGGTGCGTTTGTGTATTAATTGGATTTACATCAATGTTATTTTAGATCAATTGCATTATTAACCATACTATTCTAAAATGAATGTTATCACGATTCAATGATCTTCCCAGGATAGCAGATTGTCATTAATTCATATCACGATTAATTTATTTATAGCCAAATCAGCCACTAATCATTTTACATATGCAATTGTGTGTTTCTACTCTGCATCTATGAGTCGTTGTGAAAAGCGCTATATAAATTTGTTTTTATACTTATTAGTCTTAATCTTAGTCTTATATCGCCCACCCCTACACTGAACTATAGTTTCCTGACCCTGTTGCCTTCGGCCATGCTGTACGGCCGGGGACGGAAAGTGCTGACTCTTGGAGGAGGAAAGGCTCGCTCCTCCTCAGATTCGGGAGTGAGAGACGGCAGCGCAGAGGAACCCAGCTTGTCCAGTTGTCCGGTACTGGTGCTGTTGGCTTTAGATAACACCAGAGAGCTGCAAGAGAAGTCACAGATAACAAGTAAAAACATTTGCATGGGTAGAATTAATAGTTTTTCCTGTGCTGTGTTTGAGCAATTCTATATACTGTATAGGACTGAAACAATTAATCTTAATAATCATGTAATAAGGAAAAGTCACTTGGAAACATTTCATAAGATGGAAATAGTTATTGTTACATCCCATGTGCACAACATACGGCTACAGTAAAACAATACACTTCCATCAAGGCAGCTCAAATGAAGTAGTGGAAGTCAATATTTCCTGCAATAAATATTGTATGTTACTAATAATTTACACAGATGAGACAAAAAATAACTACTATTTGACTGAATCAGCAGGAGTTCTCAATTCTAAAAATCTACAAAACCATTTACACGCGCATAGGGGAAATTAGCTGTACTGGCAGAGGTCTGCAATCCCCAAGTGCTTTCTATTTCATTTAGAAACATATTTTTACCTACCCTTCTACATGGTCAGTCTTGCCGTGGAGGGTTTGTGTGTAGGAGAATGGGAACCAGCCTTTCCTGTAACATAAAATTAAAAGAGATAAACAATTTGAGTTTGAGGCCAAAACAAAGTCTCAATAAATCATGTAATCCAAAATACAACTGTACCGCCCAGTGCGCTCATTTTGACCATAGTGCCACCCGTCTCTGGGCTCAGAAATGAGGAGGGACACGTTGTCACCGGGAAGAAAGTGCAGTAAACACGCTCCTCCACTGACACCAGCCGGAGATGACTCTGGACTGTGAGCAAACATGGCTTCAACTCGAGTCGGACCAGAGAGAGGCAGCATCCGCGGCAGAGTGGAGCCTACAGGAAGTAGAAAGAAAAAAATAAAGTAAATAAATCATTCATTCATCTTATTCTGTGTCTGGAGCCTATTCCAGTAACTATGGGCCTTAGGAGGGGTACACCATAGACTATGACAAGTTAGTTACAGGGCTGACACTGACAGACAGACAACCATTCACTCTCACATTCATATACTAGGGACAATTTTCAAATAACCAATTCTCCATCACATTCGTGTCTTTGGGAGGTGGAAGTCGGTGTGCCCAGAGAGAACCCAAAATAACACAGGGAAGACATGCAGACTCCACCCAGGGAGATCTTAGACGGCCCGAGGATCGAAGCCACTATCTCCTTGCTGGGAGGCGAGAGTACACAAATCAGTTTAGTAAAAAAAATAAGGTAACACTTTATTTTACATGATCCCTTAACTACATTGTTTCTACCTCATTAAGTACAATTTTATACACTGTGCAACAAACTGTAATAACATGTAACTACACTGTACCTAACCCTAATCTTTAACTTTTATTATGTATGTATAATGTAGTTACATGTTATTACAGTTTGTTACACAGTGTATTACATTGTACTTAATAAGGTAGATACATAAATAAATATAAAGTATGACCTAAAATAATAATAATGCTTTACCCTGAAATCCACTGTGTCTGTCTGTCCCGGGTCGTCTTGGCAGAGGGAGTGTAGCTGTAGCTGACATCTCTACACCTTTCAGGAGCCATGGATTATGGAATGGTAACAGGGTGTTGCTTCCTCCTGGTCCCACTTGTTGATGCAGTAGTTGAACTGGGGTCATGGATCTGGACAGAGGGGCGCTGTGGGGGAGAGGAGGGCTGTGGGGGGCACTGTGTGAGATTGGGAGAGTCATGCCCTGGGACTGTGCTGGAGCCACCTGACTGAGGGACATGACGGTGGAGGGGATGAGGCTCGGAGACAGGTTGGAGGTGTTAGTGGAGATGACGAGGGAGCTCTGCTGTCCTGAGCCACTGGACGTGCTGGGAAAGAGGAGGTAGAAATTAGTTACATTTTTTGTTTTTTAAAGATATTTTGGCCTTTTTTTGCTTTACTAGATAGGACAACAGATTGACAAGAAAGCAGGGTAAAGAGTAGAGAGTAACATCCTGGTGGATTCAAACTCACAACCCCTGGACGAACACTGCAGGCTCTGTATATGGGACATAGACTCTACTGACTGAGCTAAACCGTGTTCCTTAATAAGTTACTTTTAATCAGTTACATTTTTTGAATAAACTTCTATATACTTCTAAGATATAGCACTGCTTAGAAGTATATAGAACTTTATACTTCTATGACAACAAAGTTTATACTTCATGACAACGTAAGCCATATTTTTTAGTTTTACTTGAGTACTGATATTGTACGATAATGTACAGAATATTTTTAATAGCTTTATGGTGTGAAAAAATAAGATTTTTTTTGTTTACTTTTTTGAAATAAAAGAATTTGCTCTTTGTATTTTTAATTTGGTCCCTCTGATTAAAACAAAACTATAAAATACATCTTCCATTAAGTTACTCATTTCAACAAATACTTTTTAAGTAACATTATTTTAAAGAAAGTAAACATTTTGGCTCCTCTACCCACCTCTGGCTGGGGATGGATGCAGATGGACTGGCACTGCCACTGGCTCCACTGTCGCTGAGGGGTGTGCTGCAGTGATGAGGAGACGCCCCCTCTGACGAGCCCCCGGCCGCACCCCCAGACTCGGACGAGGAGTGCAGAGTTTGGGGAGAGTCCTGGGACGGAGAGGGGTCACTCTGTGAAGACGAAGGCAGAGAGCGCTGCTGCTGAGACCGACTGGAGTCACCGTTCTGCAGGGGAGGGACCTCCTGAACTGACAGCCTCTGGAAAACAAGTTTGATTAATCATTAAAATGTTGCTTGATTTTTCTGTCTGACTTAATCATATTCTAATTGCTTTCTGCACTGTTTTGGTCCAAAGAATGATTTTACTGAAATGGAAAGAGCCACTTCCACCTGTTATGTGCACTGATCATCAAAAGATCAGTTACAGATATTTTAGCTACTTTTTTTTTGAAAGCATAAAAGCAGATAATATTGCTCAATTTTTATTTTCTTACATACCTTACTTAATGATTTGTATTATTTGTATTTCATTGTATTAATATTTTTGATGTGGCTAACTTATGGTTATATTGTTATTGAAGGGAAGGGTGAGAAAAAAATATTGCTGATGTAATTTTATTTGTTTGATAAAAATATCACTTGTGTTGCCTTTTCTTGATCATTTATTTAATTTTGAATGTATTTTATTATGAATGTTGAATGTTAAGGTTATTAACCATAATCTGACCTGTTCTGGTTGATTTGTGCCGAGTTTGTTATGCCTAAGGACCTCAGCGACACCAGCAGCCCCTGAACTCTGGGGGGCAGTGTGGCGCAGCAGGTTCAGGGCGCGCTCCGGGAGTTTGGTCGGCTGAGAACAAGACTGCTGCCAAGAGGACAGCTTCTGAGACAGGAGATCTTTCACCTGTTCAGAAGAAAAACAAAAGTATTAGCAGAGATAACAGCTGAGGATCACATTCCTACAAGTCTGCAAACTAAACATTTCTGTAGATGAGAAATATACACAATATACAATAATATAATTTACATCAATACACAGACTATTCATTTCTTGTGGCTATTTTTTATTATCATGTTTGTTATTTGCACTACTTACAGCCTAAAATAAAATGCACTCTATACTGTTGTCATGCTAGCATTTTAAGGAGTTTTTAGAACTTTGTACACATTGTTTATTAATTGTATTATATAATTATATTTGTCGTTAATCACAATTATTATAGCCATGAATAATTATGCATTACATTAATTATACCTTTGATGAACTACTGTAGATTTATAACACAGAAACACAATTATAATGTATTAATGTGCTGAACCTCATTATTTTGCCTCTTTCTAAAATATCAAAAATTATCTAGCCTAAAATTCAGGGGTGCAGGGTGCCATTGGAGGTGGGGAGCACGCCTCTCATATAATGGTAGGGGAAACACTGGTATAAATGTATGTTACAAATGCAATATGACTGACCTGAAATGGCAAATGTGAACATGTCTGACCTTAGAGTGGTAGTTGATAAGCAGTTTCGTCACACAACATTGTCTGTCCACAAGAAAACAGTATCGCCGTCTCTCCTCCGTCAACGCCGACCTGTAACCCGTGGCAACCAGAGAGTCCAGCTCACCTTGGCGACGGCTCATCAGCTCCACAAACTGAACGTAAAAGTCAAACATTCAAAAACATCAGGACCAACTCCTGCAGCGCAAACACAATGGACTGACCTTTAAAACATGAGATGAACTAAATAACATACGTAACTTCATTTCCTGCCATTAACTAAAGTAGAACACACTGTTGCAGATAATAAAGTGACTTGCTACCAGGGGCGTAGCACAGAACTATGGGGCCTATAGGTACAAATGCTTTAGGTGGGCCCCCCAATGCAATTAATCGAATTTCAGTTACAATTTATTGCTCCTTTCAATTACTCAAACTAAATAATTGAGAAAAACAATTAGTCCTACACTAACTTTTGAATTGTGTCAAACACAAAGACAAAAATAATCTCAATTTAATATAGTTTGTTTGTTAATGGCTTGAGATAATGTTAAAAAGCTACATCACAAAAAACAAAAAAGCACCCTTTACTCCCCTCCTAGTTTGACGGCCATGCACGTCATCATGCACATTAACATGTGCTAAACTCCAGTCAGCCTCTTATAGAGTTCATGTCGCTCTGAATAAAGCTTTTGTGGCTGAAAACTAATCTGCTCTGGTTTTTGCAACTGTTCTTAATCTGTTGTAAAGCTCACCACAATAATGTAAATGTATTGAAAGTTTTATAACTCAAGTAAAAGAGTACATGATCCTAGGGGTGGGTGATATAGCAATAAAGATCAAATCGTGATATGAAGTCATGAAGATCAAGCTTATTTTGGAAGATGGTTGAATCGTGATACAGAACAGTGTAATCATTTATGCACTAACTGATTTTGTGACTGTAAAAGTGATGTGTCTAAAAAGTTTGAATGATACACTCCCGTTTCCAAACTCCTCTTCTTCACAACCCTCTATCACAGTCTCACACAAACCAGTACACAAGACAGGATATCACATTTTAACCATATCGCCCATCTCTACATGATCCCAAAGGTAGCGTTTATTTACCTGCATCTCTCGGTCTCCGTACTTGTTTGGGTGACGACTCGCCTGGCTTTTTCTTCTGAGTTTCTTGAGCTGAGACTGACAGCGCTCGATGGATTCGGACTTAGATCTGCGCTCGCCCTGATACTTCTTTAAGGTGGCCTGAAAAGCAAGGGATAGTAACTTAGACAAAACAGGGTCAGGTGAATAAGTGTGACTGAACATTGTAAACTTACTGTGAGGTACTTGATGTCCAATTCTAGCTTTTGCTCCAGTTGGGCCAGCAACTCAGAATGAAAGAGTTTTAACTGTTAAGATACAAACACATTATTTTATACTTTAAAATTGGATCAATCTTGATTGACAAACTGTAATAACATGTAACTACATTGTAACTAACCCAACCTTAACCATTGTGTATGTACAATGTAGTTACATGTTATTACAGTGTATTACATTGCGCTTAATAAGGTAGATACAATGTAGTTAAGGGATAATGTAAAATAAAATGTGACTTTAATTGCATTATTTTTAAATATTAAATGCACTTTCTTACCACATCTTCTAGCTGTACTTGGATTTGACGGTGGACTTCTGCCATTTGAAATAATGTGTCTCCTGTAAGGAAGATATGGGTTGTGTTTTAATCTCAAATAAAGTTGTATAATTTGTGCTAACGTCTTGTATTAGATGCACTATTTGTCATTTGTCATTAAAGCTGCACTACCTGATTTTGTGATTGTAAACGTGACAAAAAATTGATTTGAATGATACACTCCCCTTTCCTAATTCCTCTCCTACATGACCTTCTATCACAGTCTCACACAAACCAGAAAGTATATACATATGCCAGGAGCTATGAAAATAACATAAATCTAGAGTTTAAATCTTTAAGAAAAAACGATAGCACTAAAACAAAAGCCCTTAAAATACAGCCGACATCAAAATAATTTTTTTTCTCAGATGACTTCTGTTACACTGTACTAACTAAATGATAATCTTTGCCAAAATACAAGAAAAAATAAATCAGATAATGCAGCTTTAAGGTTACAAATGCATTGAACTGATCTAAATCTTTTGACACAGATCATTTGCACTCTGGTGGTCAGCTGCCTGCCTTGGTCACACAGCACAGTAGTATGCGGCGGTTGGCATCTCGCCCTCCGACTCTCCTGCCTGCCTCCCCCGCGGTTTTCAGCATTACAATGAGATCATGTGGTGTTGTTAATCTCCCAACAATGACCCTACTCTCTCCACTTCCCTCTCTTCACTTTCTCTCTGCACATTTCTTCCCTCTTGTCTTCATCTTACTTAAAAACACACATGTCAGCGGCTTAGACAATGTACTTAGCTTCCTCACAACCGCTGTCTTTTAACCTTTGCTAGCTCTATCGTCAACTAATTTTCTAACACAGTCTTTCTAGGCCAGGGGGCTGCAACCACTAGGATTGAAAGAGCCATTTTTGCCTACAACCGTAAATGTCCCTGTGTAAAGAGCCACAACCAAAACTTTTAGCCTAACACTGGTGGAAATTTGACCTTGTTTAGACCCTATTAAGTCTCTTTGAAATCCAGACTTTGGTTTAGATTTAGACCTGGTTAAATTCTGGTTTGGACCTGGTACAGTCCCAGTTTAGACTTTACGACCAGATTTAGACATGATTTGGACATAAAGAAGTCCTGCTTGTTTAATTTTGGTTCACCTTAGCTTACATAACAAAATATTCAAAAGATTTAAGATATAAGAAAATGTTTTGTCATTTTAACATGAGACACATTGAGATGAAATACTCTGGGTCCAAGAAGCTAATTTAAAAAAAGAACATGAAAATACTAATAAAATAGACAATTGAGAAACTACATTAGTAATTATAGAGCTACATATGTCTCTAAAACCATTGGTTGCCTATGTCGGTTTTAGGGAGGACTCACCCAACTCCTTTGAGCCTTGGCTGTCGCTCGCTAGTTCTCCAAGTTTTACCAAAGCGTCAAAGTACCCCTTGGCAGCCACTGTAACTCCTGTGAAATAACAAAGCAAAGGTTTCAATAAACAGAGAAAGAGCAATGATCTCATAAATCTTTCAAGAATTTGGGTTAGGAACAAATAGGCCTTGGTTATGCCATGCTTAACAAACCTGTCAAGGCCTTCTCGTAATGTTTGCCCATGGTCACAAAGTTCTTTAAACTGGGGTTGAACTGGTCTAAAATCCCCTGTTGGCAAGAAAGCAAGGAGTTACAACTAGCACAATGAGGTACACTATAGTGGAGTAAAGAACATGTTTTACCTTATACACGTTTTCGGTCATCTTATTTACTTCCTCTGTACGGGACATTTTTGCTTCTTTTTCTTCTTTGTGTGAATGGGCTCGAATAAAAGTTGAATTGATAAGTTTAGGGACTATATGCTTTAGAGTTGATAGAAGACCTTCAAAATACAGAAAACAAAATGACCAAATGATGTTATACAAAATGCAAGCAAATATATGTAACTTGTATGCATAAAGTGTAAAAAATAAGGTATATTATAAAACACAAAGGATTTTATAACTTTGCAACATTCATGACAACTGTTATCCAAATCTTTGTGCAAAAAAGTGATCTAAAATGACTCTGGGATGCAACACAACTCTTTCTCTTTAATTTGGGTGTAGCATTCACCAAAATCCAAATTCTTAACTCTAAAAAGTCCACTTTGTCGGAAGTCAAGTTATTTTCTTATCTCTACACCTTACACCCACTCAAATATTTCTTCAAGATTCAAGAGCCAGGACTAGTTACAATTTCAGATAAAAACCGAGAGTTACAGGAACAAACTTGCGACATTTCGAAGGACAGTGAAGGAGGAATTGGTCTTGGGGCCAGAGGATTTCCAGTCTGGATTCGAAGCCCCAAGATTCGCTTGACTTGGTTTTCCCAGATCAGCCCTCTTTTGTTTTGACAGTGAGATTGGAGAGTAAAATGTTGACCCAGATTGTCTAATTGTATTCGACACAATGAAAACATTTACAGATTCTTGCTCAATAAGGGCATGCTGCTGTAGTCTGCCATTTGTCAGAGTGACTGTAACTGTTTACAAGATAGGAGGATACTTTTTTAGATCTCACACTAGCTGCTTAGTTGATTAATCAGTCAATGAGATCTAGGGCTGCAAGATTAATCACAATCAAATCGAAATCACAACTTTAATAGTCACAATTAGGATGTAGCTTTATAGGCCATATAATACTGTATCTCTGCACAAAACAGAATATATGGTCAAAAACCTTTTCCCTTGTTGGTTTGACCTCTAAAAACATATTCAGAAAGGCATGTGATTCTTGTGTAAGTTTAACAGTTAATATTTTAGTCTTCTTTACAGTGTTAATGCTTCTAGACAGGTTGCAAATATGCTCTGTGAACTGAATCTTGGTTTTAAAAACAATATTGCAAATCTAATCTCAATATCTGTCTTTTTTCAAAATCGTGCAGCCCTTAGTCGACTAAAATTTTATTGGTCAATTAGTTACATTCACTCTGCATCAATACAGCTAGCCTAATTTACTACATGACAACTTTTCATCTTATTCAAGATGACAACAGTAGTCTAATATATTTTACTGTCAACTGTTCTATGTTATGTTCAGTGTCAATTACAAGCCCATTTGCAATACTGCTTTGGTCGATTAATCGTTTTCCTGGGCAGGATTTTAGTCTAACAATTTCTTTAGTCCTATTTCAAGCTTGTGCAAAAACAAAAGTAATGCACATATGTAGATAATGCAACAGAAAGAGCATATTTCAGTTCTCATACTAAGTTATGTTTGTTTCATGGTTGCAGGTGCCAGAGACCCAAACAGAAGATGCATTAATTTGCTTTAGTTTAGATTAAACAAACCTGCCTGTAACATTATGAGTTAATAAGGAGAAAATAGACAGCTGCTTCAAGGACATTTGGGCTAAAGTGAAAATAAAATCAGGCTTTGTGGAAAATAGGCGTTGCCATTGCATCTCATTGAACATTAAAGACTAGATTAGCAGTACAGTTTATATACGATTTAAGATTTAAACAAGACTTAAACAATTTGGTCGGATGTTTTTTTTCCCCTAAACCATGTCCCTCACCATTTGTCCATAGCACATTTTGGCTACCGGTAAAACGCAAAACTCTACTTTGCTTAACGCATATTTTAGCCTACTTTGAAACAGAAACATGCTTACCTTTTTCGTTCTCATTGTAAGAATCATGACTTCCTGTGCGTCTTTTCTGTGTGTTAAATGGGCAGTATTTAAAAACTCCCTTTCTTTTCTTCTTCCTATGACTTTCCCCTCTCCGTTAGTTAGTTAATGGGGGGTTGTTCCATCCTCACAGCGCACTAAATCTCACTCCCCCCACCTCTTTTTCACATGGCCCTTTCGCTCTCACACTTCCAGAAATTGGGGTCAGATTCTTCGTGCCATTCGGTACCTCTCCTCTTTTTCTGATCCGATTATCAACATGCCTACGCGCAAAACTAACCAGAATTCATCCTACACTTTCTCCAAATGGTTGCTTCCCTATGCGCGGCTCCAAGTAGCAGCCTCCAGCCCCTACAGTCAGTCTCCTGTCTCCTCTCTCGCTCACTAGGACAGAATAACAATGAGCAAAAGGGACCTAGATTGAATAGCGGGAAGGGGGGATAATAACTTTTTAAACACAGCCTGGCATCTAGTGGACTGGCCCACATAGGCAACATAGAGCCGGCCCATAGCGCATTCCTACTCCCCATTTTCTCAGAGGGTGCACACAGGAGGAGGAGGCCCCAGGGTGGACACAGGCCATTCAGAAAAGCTGCAACAAACTGGGCAAACGATGAAAGGCTAATGGACGCAACAATGGCTCACGAGACTAACGTGATTTATAGACGCGATGAGAAACTACGGGAAGAGGGGAGAGTTGCAACAGTTGTCCAAGCTATTTTTAGGCGACAGATATAGGCTATGTGTCAATGATTCTATGTCCTCTTAAACTAAAGTCAATCAAATTGGCCCAGTGTGTTGTAGAGAGTATAGACCTAATTCAACTGGGCAAATAAAGTATGTGTAGCATAGGTCTAATAATGACATTTTAGTGTTGTGCATTTGCTTTTCTAAAATGCAGTGGAGTTTGTGACCTAACAGGTGTCAGGCTGTTGCAGTGACAAGTCATCTCCACATGATGGCGCCGGTGTAGCAGTGTTCACATCAGGACAAAAAATTTAAAATATGTAAAATGTCTGAGTATTTATTAAGGGTAATGCCAAATTTGATTACTTTACTTTGTTTAGTAGACATAAAGTATTTCTCTTTGTGGATGCTAATGTAGCCTGGAGAAGGCTACAAATCAGATAACCAAAATAATTCTTACTTAAACATGGAAACTGTATTTCTTTGTCTAATGTTAGGAAAATGGCCTGACACTCCAGAAGTATAATGTAGTTTTCTACTAAGTGTAATATGGGTCTAAGCTTCAGTTTTCTTTTTCTCTTCACTGATAATAATAAGATATTGTAATTCTATTTGTACATACGGCCTATTTGCTTGATCGTGTATAAATATATGAAAAGAAAAGGTTATGATGAGACACAATTTTACATAGAGTCTAATAGTCCAATGTGGGTTTGCTTGCTCATATAGACATTAACAAACCTTAAAGCATTCATTCTAAACAGCCTTTCATGTCCACTGTGTTATGTGAGTTTTCAGGATGTCACCTCGACAAGATGAGTCAAGTCTGACAGAAAGACAGTGACCTAAAAACATGGCTTTTATATTTTATTCACTCGTTATATTTGTGTCTTTTTCTTTTTAATCCAATACCATTTCTTACATAAAGTTAGTTCACATTTATGCCCATATATGGATGTAAGTTTATTTAACCTTTATTTCACCTGGCAAAACATTAAGAACAATTTCTTATTTATACAATGTTGGCCTGAAAGTGCTAGAAAAAATGAAAAGTCATATGCCAAATTAGTGAAAGCAGTTATTTATCTTCATTTTACAATTTGTTTAGCATAGAACAATGATCTTTAGTGAGTTGCAACAATGTAAAATTTTAAGATTGACGTTGTTTAAACTTACAAACGATCATTTTACTGCTATTTTTCATGCAAAAATTCACATTTGGTCAGTTTAACTTGAGTTGTAGTTTAAAACTCACATTGTTATTTAAAAAAAAAACATATTATAAAATGAAGTAAGATTAATTTTGTGACGTAATTTTTACAGTGTATATGGACTTTTGCTTGAGAATATACACGCACAGATAAAGGTTAGAAAAACAAGGAGTGATAAATCTACAGTAGTCGTTCTGTAAAGCTGCGCTTGTCTTTGACCTTAACTCGACCATCTGGTGCGCTGCTATAGCCTCTTTGGCGGCAGGTCAAGCTGACAACGAGGAATTAATGAAGCCAATTAATCCAGTGCATGTTTCTAGGTGAGCTGTGTGACGTCGGACACTGTCTGGGTCCAGAATAGAAGGACATCACAAAAAACGAATGAACAAAAGTTTATATACTCCATTTAACAATTATTCAATCACTAAAGTCAGTTAATCCAAAAAAATGTTTCAGCCCTATTAAAAAGACAATGTTAGAGCAATACGAGATGTCTTTGTTTATGTGTGTATGCTGTTGAAATTTATAAATTAATAGTTTTTTTATCTGTTTGAATGTGGCATGGGACTGATATGAATTTTGACAAAGAGACTGTAGGTTTAAATCATTCTAAACTACCTTTGGTAGATTGCAAGAGATTGCAACATTTACATTATAACTGTACATGGTTCCTTTTAAGATAAATGAAAAAACAAATAAAACACATAAAAGTTTGGATTTTGAACGAAAATGGCCTGTGCATGTATGTAGACTTACACCAGTATCCTGTAAATATTAAATAATTCAAATGGGTGGAGGTGAGAAGTCCATACAGACGTCCTGCCATGAGAGGTGGAGGTGTGGTCTCAGAAAACAAAGCGTAAGGATGAGAGACAGAGACAGAGAGAGACAATCAGTCCTCTGCAGTAATCTGCTCTGATCTGATCAAGAGCTGCTGGACCTCACTGGACAATACACTCCGAGGTAAGGACTGCTTTTTAACATAGAAACTGTCTAATGATGCATTGCTTTTTCCATCCGCTTTTCAAACCATGCATATTGTGTTTGTAGTTTGTTATTTCAGTGTGTTAATGCTGTGTGAAAAAAAATTGTGTATGTGTGCTGTTTTGAACTAAACAAAATTAACTTGTGAAGGCCTCCTAAATTGTGATGTGCAATAAATTAAACATTTGGGTCATTTGTCTTGGATTGTCCACCTTTTTGACATACTGTATTGACAAGTATGCATAATTTGTGTCTAGCCTGCTGATGTAGTTCTAAGTAATAGGAATGAATTGGAAATACTTGTTTAAATTAACTAGTTTTTAAAGAAAAATCAGGTTCACCATTGGCAAAACCATTTTTCTACTTTTGTTAGACCATAAAGTGCAGGTATTAGACATAATGATTCGGCAATTAAGCCAGTTGACAGAAAAATATGGAAAGTTATCCTTAAAAAAAGACAA
>JAVQKG010132685.1:0-13193 GCA_036025885.1 Hypseleotris bucephala | reverse complement strand
TTACTATAATGTGAGACCATTCTCATTCCTAATCCTATTTTAGCGCCACGTTTTGGCGGAGGCTTCGGTAACGATGCTACGAGCATCGAAGCCTGTTTAGGAGGTCCCGTGTGCCCAGGCGGCTCAGCAAATGTTCCCCAGTCCTCTCTTGTGGTGGTTTACTGCGCACCAATGCCTAACTACCATGGTGGTGTGCAAGATGGATCGACCTGAGCCCACCTTGTGTTGGAGCGGGGGCGCTGGCGCCTCTGCTGCCTTGCCTTTTCTTTCTCTTTCTTTTGTTGATTTGATAAAATGTATGGTACCCAACTGAAACACTGAAACTTTTAATGATATATAACTAAAATACTGTAAGTGACTGAACAACAGAACCTTTGATGATACAACTAAAATATTGTAACCGATTGAACAACAAAACTTTTAATGATATATCTAATACTACAAATAAATTAATTCTAAAGAATGGAATGTGCCTCTTTCTCAATGTACTTAACTGTGCGGCTTATGGTCAATTTTATTGAAGAGTCCTGGGCCTATCCCAGGTGGCGTTGTTGGGCTTTCATTTTATTTTATTGTAAATTTAGTTATACCCTCGCACTGCCACACCAGGAAGATCAATAAAGTTTCAGCAAACATATTCTCACTATGTGGCATTTTCAAATAAAAAAGACAAACACAATGGCAGCAGTCATTACTACAGTGTATTCATGTGTGCCTTTATGCTAGAGAAGAACACAGATGAGAGCTGTTTGGAATCCATCTTTGAAGTAGAGGCAACAATAATGCTCGATTCACTACTGCAAAAGGTCTTTAAAGTACTTAGTATGCACAGTATAGTGGGACGTTGTTGTTCATTTAACAATATTCAGATACTCAAATATGTAGTCAAATAAGTAAAAGTCTCATACACCCCAAACAAGTCAGTAACAATGAACAAATACAACCTTTTAAGCTAACGACAATTGCTGACAACTACCTGGAAGTGCAGTCTCTACTTTTCATCTCTATGATAAGTGAAAGAAAAAAAACATTTAAATAATTATTGATTTGTCAAAATAAGTAAGCTAGTAAATTGTAGGTCTGTTTATGTGGGTTTAGAAGTAATGGTATTGCTCTGTACTTTTAGGCTGCACCAAACATATTTTTATGTTAGCATTTGTCTCAATGGATAGCATATACCTTTAAAATCCCTGCTTTTAGTACATATCTGAGCACTATTTCTGTTTTGTGGGACAGGTTTACTGAGTTTTTTAGCTGTGCCTATTATTCTACTGTTAACATTTTCCCTTTAGTTTAACTTGACCATTGTGTATAAAGGAAGTCATAGTTTTACTGGAACAAATTAGTCATGGATGTCTTTGGGCCCCAATTCACATCAAGCTCCCCAACCTCCCATATGTTTTTATTTTTGCTTCACTGTATTTTGTTGATTTATATGATGTAGCTCATGTCAACAAGATCTTCTTCTGTTTCTCTTCCAAAATAGACAAAAATCCCTTGCCCCATGTGGACTAAGAAGACAGAGCTGTGCGTGAGTGGGAGGAAGCAGTGAAGAGTACTAAGGCCTTATATGACCGCTGTTGTAAAAAAACAGACGCTCCGGGGAGGTTGAGCTGGGATATTCTGCTTTGTAGAAGACATACTTAAGTCCAAAGACCTAAATTGACAGTGAAAGGCATTTTAGTCTAGTCTTATTAAAGGGGTCATATTCTGCTAACTCACTTTCTTTTATGTCCATGTGAAAAACATATACTACAAGTTGTGTTTAATTCAGTGGAGTAGTCCTGTATGCTTGGGCACTGACCTTCTCAAGAGCTGAAATTGTAGTGGCTTAGATTTCGACAGTTGTTTTACTCCTCATTGTTTGCATTTAACAGCATTAAATTTAGAGAGAAGGAGGGTCTTAAAGGGACATGTACCTAATCAGATTGTATTTCAAAGACCTACCAATAGTCCCCAACAAAGATAGAAAAAATATTCTGAAAACTTTAATCACACCAAATGGAAAACTTAAAATCGTTTGGCCGCCATGTAAAATATGTAAAACTGCTACTGTTCATGTAAGAGTGGATAGAGAGTTCAGTGTTGTGGAAAAGCTCCTAGTTTTATCAAATTTAATAACCCAACTTTGAGAATATTATAAGACAGCAATTATGTGTAAAGAGACTAAGATCATAGCTGGAAAATTGTTTTGTGGTACTGAGAAATCTGTCTGAGGGTGGTTATTAAATGACAAAGGCCTGAAATGAGCTGGGCCTTCAACAGACTTTACAATGAAACAAAGTAGGACAGGACTTCTGAAGAAGGACCCAACATTTAAGGACTACATCTCTGGACGGAAAGAATTAACAATTGTCAGATAGAGTTAATGCCTTGATGAACATACGTACTGTATGTGCTTTTCCAAGTTCCAAGGTTTTTTTTGTTTTGTTTTTTTACAATTGTTTGGGGGCAAAATGTACTGTAGTTTTGAAACTGTAGTCTGGAGGTTTCTCTAAAATAAGAAATTGTTTTTAAAAGATGCTTAAAATGAACCATCTACATCTTTTCTATGAAGTAAAGTTGGAAATTTCACATTTTTAATAAAAAAAATTTATTTACTTATTTACTATTGGTCAAACTGGTATTCCACAAACTCTGACCTGATGTTGCAGTAGGGGCCTGGAAATGGACTAAAGTAAAATAATTATGTCAGATATACCTACGAAATACAGCTTTAATGGAAGAAATGATTCACAAACGTCATGATTTACCTTTGCCTTCTTAGTGTGCAGATTTAATTTTGGCAGTATATCTTTCTCAGCAGTGAACATAAACCATGAAGCCAGGGTGCACATGTGTTTCCAGCTAACCCTCTTCATGCCATTACAAGGTGCAGCCTGGCTAAAACAAAGCAGGTGATGACACACCGGGGTCAGGCCATACTGCTGATAACCACCCGCTATCTCCCAAATGAATGCCTTCCTCTCACTCTCACTTGACAATGGTATGGACCTATTGTTCCCATGTGGAGGTCCTCTGGTACACGCTGTCCCTTCATCTGTCTGTAGAAAAAAGGCCATTATCTTTATACTATAGTGTGGCGAATATGATTAACTTGAACTATACAACTATACATTACAAACAAGTAATGTAATAATGATAATAGTAATGCATACCACACTTATACTAGATAGCTCTTTTCAAGATACCCAAAGACTCTTTACAATTGCATTATTCATTCACTCCTCAGTCACACTCGGTGGTGGTAAGCTAATTTTGTAGCCACAGCTGATAGAAGCGTGGCTGCCAGTCTGCGCGTACGGCACCTCCGACCACCACCAGTCATACAACCACATTTATTTATTATGCGACGCTCACGGTTGCAAGTAAGTAAGTTAGTTAGTTTTAGTTTTTAGTGTGAATCTAAAACACAGTCGGGATCTAGAAATAGGGATTTACCAGCTGCAACAAAGACATGAAGAAAAAATAAATAAATAAACAGTGCTTTATATGCCATGTTCTATGATGTAATGTGATCTGTAATAATTATTCTTTACTTTCTGAATTTATTTTCTAATTGTTACCTTGGTTGAATTGGTTGAACTAAATTATCTCATGATGCATTCTTTAGCATTGCCATTGTGAGCTTCATAGAAAGCATTAGCAGTCCTCCAGATGAATACTTTCCACTGCTCTCTCTTGACAACGGTGTGGACCTATTATTCTTACCTTGTACATGCGGTCCCTCAGTCTTTCAGTGTATAATGTGAAAAGTTCGGAACTCTGAATGGACTTTTATAGACTTTCATTCATTTATCACCTCAGAACACCCTGACACCAGGATGGCACGCAATGACCTATTGTCCAGTGTCCCTCCAATGGGGCTTCTTTCATATTAATATTGCTATTCAAAGTCAGCTAATGTTGAAGACGTTAGTGGGAGGAATCTAATTTTTGAGGAACTTTTGAAGTTGTGTTATATTTTGAAGTAACAATTCTACTTGGTTACAATTGTCCATACATAATAAATAGTTTAGAAACTTGTTTACTAGTCCCTCCCATTGTCTTTTCAACATCAAATCAGAGTTTGTGGGCTATTACATCACCACAAATTCGACTATTGCTCAAAGTGGTACACAATTCTGATTTTATGTTTTTGCAGAGACATTGGGAGTGACTAATATAAAATTAAAAACGATGACAAATGTACATACTTTACATCATAGAACAGGGTCAGATAGTACATTTTAGGGATTTTTAAAAACAATTTGACCGTTTCATTTTTTATTTTAGGAAACCTCCAGACCACAGCTGAGTACTAATTTGTGTCTACTCTTTACTTTTTCGGTTTTACTATTTCAAAGTACCAATACTCTACCAGTACAAATTTTGGCATCTCTGTCCACCTTTGGGGAGAATGTGATTGGTTACATGTTGTTTGTAATGTCAATTGTTTGGACTTAGTTTCCATGGCGGTCTAATGAAAACAACATGGCAGAGATTGTGTTTCCAAAAGCGTTGTGTGTTCTGTGGACATCCTCAAGGACTTTGTGTTGTTGTTATTTGTGAATACTGTGTTATTTCTATTGAGATGCATTATAGAAAGCATTTTTGAGTTATGTGCTGGTTTCATGTTGTGTTGTAAAAACCCAGTATATTCTAATTGGATTAATATCAGCTTTATCAAATCCATACAAATATTATTGTGATGAGGAGCAGACAATGGAGGGCTTCTACAATATTTATTTTTATTCATTGTCAGCAGAATAGAAGGAATAAGCTTTGGGCCAGAGGTGTATCAATTGCCAGTTAATCGCATGGTTGAAACTAGAAACAAATAAACATTGACTTTCACATTCATTGTTGGCTCCAATGCTGAGGTAATTGAGGAGAGTGAGATGGTTCTTCTGCTGAAGTGGTGATGGAGGAGAGTGAGTTGGGGATGGAAGAGAGTGAAATGGTTATTCTGCAGAGGTGGTGATAGAAGAGAGTGAGATTGAGCGTGAGATGGTTCTTCTGCTGAGGTGGTGATGGAGGAGAGTAAGATGGTTTTGCTGCTGAGTTGTTGATGGAGGAGAGTGAGTTGGTGATGGAGAAGAGTTATGGGCGGCACGGTGGCACAGTGGTTGCCTCACAGCAAGAGGGTCCCGGGTTCGATTCCCCGGGTTCGATTCCTGGACTGGACAGTCAGGGCCCTTCTGTGTGGAGTTTGCACGTTCTCCCTGTGTCTGCGTAGGTTTCCTCCGGGCACTCCGGTTTCCCCTACCACTAAAAACATGTACAATAGGCTCCCCGTTGGAGCCAGGACTCCCCTGTAAAAGAGATTCTGAATCTCAGTGGGACTTTCCTGGTTAAATAAAGGTCAAATAAAAAGAGTGAGATGGTTCTTCTTGTGAGGTGGTGATGGAGGAGAGTGAGATGGTTCTGCTGCTGAGGTGGTGATGGAGCAGAGTGAGATGGTTCTGCTGCTGAGGTGGTGATGGGACCTCAACACAAATCTGAAATTAAATGACAGTAGGAAGAGACATAATGCTTTCTTGACAGCTCAGCAATTATTGGCTGAGTGGTTGTTAAAGAGATTGGCTATGTCTCCTGGCCCTCTATTATTACCTTGGGTTCCTGTATGGGTTAAATGTAGTATTGTCCATATCTCTGTTTTTATAGTGGAAAATTGCCTCCAATGCTGTCCATTTTTACTCTAAATTAGATTTTTTTTGCTACTCCTTCCAACCTACTTAAGCTAATTGTGTGCTGTCCACTTCTCGCATTATTTTAGCTATAACCCAACTTCATTAAAAATCCATTTCATCCAACCATCTTTGGCATTGGGTAAAAAACTGCAGTAAGTTTGAGTAGTAACAAGCGTGTGTCTCCATGGCGACGCTGACTTGAGATGCCACGGACAGATGGGACGCAAGATTGAGAGACTAGCTTCAAGACATGTTGCGGCTAAACTGTTTAATATTGTACCCCTACACAGGTTGGGTTGGTGTATGACATTTTTCATCAATGTGAGGAGAAGATTTAAAAAAAATACAATTGGGTCCAGATATTGACCTAAAAAGTCAATACAGCTTTTAGTGTCAGGAGAAGTGGCAAAAAACTACAAATATGTGGGCTAAATGGGCTGTGGTGAATTCTATTAAATAACTAGCTAATGTCAAAATTTTAAAATGATGAGGCAACTGACTATAATTATTATTTTTCCATTCATTGGATTTTTTGAGTGAACAAAAATTAAATTGGTATAACAACAAAATATGACTTGGCATAACTTGACCAATTAAGTTTTCTCTACTTTTTTTTTTATTTATTTATTTTTTTTACAGTTGTTTTTTACAGTGTGTTTACTGAATCAAAATAGAACAACAATCTTAGTAAATTGCTGCTCATTTTTTCCATTTAAAGAATTTAACTTTAAATTAACATAAAACAACCTCATAATGAATTTCTTAATATGATGTGCTAGTAATAATTAACACATCAGTTAGCTGCTTGAACTCACCACTTAATGGAGCCGTGTTTGATGGAGGTGGATGCTAAATTAAGTGTTGTACAAAAACACTCTCAAGTACAAAGTGAGTGGGCTCCATTTTCAGAAACTCTGCCGATGCCCGGATTCTCACTTTATTTCTGTCCTAGCTTCAAAAGTATAGGATTCAGTTTAGTGTTTAGAATATGAGATATAAGTCAAACTAGGACGGAAACCTGCTGGTATTTTGAAGCGTCCCACTGGTGCAAAGATCATCTCTGTACAGGGGCGATGGGTGACGCTGGGTCATTTATGGATTTTTTTGATCAAGTATGTATCTCTGACTTGCCTCACTTGAACTGCCATGGTTAGAACTGTCCTAGCACATAAAAGGGTTGAATCATCACTACACCACTTTCAATGTGAGACACTGTTAAAACACATACAGACAAATGTGCCATCTCTCTATTGACTCATTATCTTATTGCCTACAATTCAATACTCTACCAGGGACACACCAGGTCAAAGAGGGGTAAATTATTATTATTTTAACAGATTAGACTATATTGTGTATTTTGCACACTACTCTGCAGCGCTGGTTCACTTTGTTCTCCTATCTAAGTCTGGGGCTCTTCTCCATTGTAGCAGCAACTGGTATGTCCACAGAGTAACCTAAAGTCATGGTTATGTTTATTGTTTGTGCTCTTCTTGCTGCCTAAAACTAACAACCTGACCAAAAATATATAAACTTACTTTTTCTATCCTAAGTGTAGAGCTTGAAAACTGTTACAGCCTAGTATTGGCAAACTGAATGACACTTCTTTTCTGTTTTTCTTGAGTGTCCTTTGTCCAGAGCTGACTGAGCACTGCTTCTTTATTCTTTCGGTTGGGCATATAGTCTATGACATAACCCCACATTTTCCCCAGTACTTTTCCTGACACTATAACACAGTGACATCCAACCTGCAACAGTTGAACCAGATGAACTGTCTCCGGGGCCAGACAGAGTTTGGGGGCCCCCATGTCTTAATAAATAAAGTTAAATACAAAACACATCGCCTCCATTAAGAACAGCAGTGTGTAGTGTTTTTGTTCCTAATCAGCCTTTTACTCTGGAACTGTCCCGTCTAATTCAGATTTAGCACTGACCCCGCTCCAGGACCTGACCACAACCTGAGAACCAGCACCTGGATCACATCTGCTCCGGTCAGTCCAGGCAAATCTGGGTGAATGGGATGAATAAGGTGCAAACATATAGGCACTTGGTCTGACTGCATTTGGACTAGTATGAAGTGTAATATATAAGAGGGGTAATGTACGAGGCTAATGATAATTTGGTTTTCTTTTCAATCAATATCAGACAAAACTTGCATCTTAATATATTTTTGAGTTACATTATCCCTTAACTACAGTGTATCTACCTCATTAAGTACAATACAATACACTGTGCAACAAGCTGTAATAACATGTAACTACATTGTATCCAACCCTAACCTTAATCAGTATGTATGTGAAATGTAATTACAGTTATATTATTATTACATTGTACTTTTTGAGGTAGAAACAATGTAGTTAAGGTACAGTGTAAAATATTGTGTGACCATTTTATGCTTATAGAGAAATTCACTGGTTTTTATTTTTTGCACAGACATGGGCCCTTTAAATCTGAAGTAGTGATATTACTGAATGTGTGTTTACATCATTAATGGTAGCTTAGGGGCTTGTTTTAGCTCAAATATTGGACAGATGCCAATATTCAAAGTGAACACGAGCCAAAAAGTCGGAAGTGTCCTATTTTCTTGTTGTAGGCTACAATTTGTTCTGTTGATCGATATCACACCTGAGGAAAAAATACTTTTCGATTTAACACTAGGTCCCAGAGCGGAGTTATCTGAGGCCATTGAAGGACATGTGAGTTCTCAAAGCCAAAAGTTTACTGGAAATAAGTAAGTCAGTAAGATCTGTTTTATTGTAAAGATGAGTGAAATATTTGAAATTTTAATAAATATATATGGACCCTTTTTCTATTGCAATTTAATGAGGATGCCAAATGTCACTCCACTTGTAACAGCTGATAATTCCCGCCTTATTGTTTCCCTTATTCCAACCATATTCTATCACATTCAAAAATCGCTGTTAAATTGAGCTTGTAAAATTATTCCTTTCTGTTTTAACACCAACTTTTTGAGAATTGGTTTGCCTCTTCATCTCAAGAATTTTTACGCAGCCATAACCTCATTGACCTTCTACCATTTAAAAAAATTGGCCTAAGACAAAGAGGTAAAGTCAACATAAGACCTAATATTATCTTTGTTATCATCTGCAGACGGTTAGATTACCTCTGTCCACTGGGCTCTGAATATCCAACGCTGCTGTTCGGGTCCTGACCAAACACAGGAAGTATGACCGCACAGAGAATAAACTTTAAAAGAAACTAAAAGATCAGACCCCTCTCAGATCCTGTGGACATCTGGCCTTTTTGCTCATCCCAAGAGTCAGAACTCAACCCGGTGAGGCTGCATTTCATGTTGACATCATGCAGTACAAAACCTGAGCTATCAAAAGTAAATTGTGACTGTTTTTAGCTGTAGTAAAGAACTAGCTACAACACAAGACAGCATGGAGATTTCAGCTGGAGTCCAATGGGGTACAAGTTTA
Organism: Hypseleotris bucephala; assembly: GCA_036025885.1. Taxonomy (NCBI): domain Eukaryota; kingdom Metazoa; phylum Chordata; class Actinopteri; order Gobiiformes; family Eleotridae; genus Hypseleotris; species Hypseleotris bucephala. The sequence goes on along the minus strand of JAVQKG010132685.1, from coordinate 4,081 downwards.
AATTCTGTTTATCTTTTTTTGTACTTAATTGTAGTTTAGTATCGTGTCTTGACTGGCTCAAACATGCAGAAACTTTGTAAAAGAAAATAAATGTGTTTCAAGTTGATTAGCATTGAGTTAGCGTGAGGCTAGGGGTTAGCTGCAGGCGTGCTGTGACTGTGGTAAAGAAAAGTTGTCATCTCATCTCTTCAACAAACAGAAAGTCGAGTGTTTGCCTGCGCACCTCGAGGCAGGACCTGCAATCAATTCAGTGTTCAGTGACAGGAGCGGGGCAGGAAGGTAGTGGGAATTCAGGGGGGCAGATGAGAAGCAGATGTGGGGCGCTATAGGATTCCAAAATGGAGCTTCTTCAGACACTGTTTGTTGTCATGTGAGAAAGGTGAACACAGCACCAGCCCAAACACTCCATTTTTATAGCCACCATTTATACAGTAGTTCTTTGCATTACACTGTAAAAAGTAAATGACCTAAAATACTTAAACCAGATTCAATTTTGAAGTTACACCAATTCATGTTTTATTTTGACATTTCAGACCGATGCAATTCAGATACACTCTTTAACTTCATCTTTTATTTTATTATTATTTTATTCATTATTATAATTTGCTGTTTTTTTTTTCTTTTATAGGTTTGGGCGACAAAAAATGAAAATGATTAATTGTCAGTTGCTTCTTTTTAAATATATTTTTTACAGTTTGACATGGTCTAGTTAAAAAAATGCAACAGTTCTATATTGTATTCATTTTTAAAGTAATCAGTTTCCTCAATCTCTTCAGTCAGATTTGATAGTGTGTGCATTTTAGAGGCTGCTTTCCTTTGTTCCCCACTATATCTGCGTTTCTTGTTTTGCTTCACTCCTGCACCTGTGTTTTGAAATCAGTGCTGATGTAGGCGTGTTACTGTAAAATTCCCATAATTCCCTGCTGTAGACCTTGCACCAGAGGGAGCTGTATGTTGCATTGATTGCTCAGTATGAATAGGCTGCTTGCTGAGCTGCAGACTGAAGCAGCGGCTATATTGTCACGGACCAGTGCTTCCATAAGGGCTGAGGATATAGCATTTATTCTTACATACAGGAAGGCTCATATTCACAAAGAAGAGCAGGGCCAGCGATCAGCCAAATGAAAAATGAGATTATATCATCGAATACTGATGATTTGTCAAAATATATAAAAACTACAACACACTCTGAGCTTGCAGTAGTTTTTGTGGTAAGTTGCTAACAGACACATACAGACAAACACTACTGAATACATTACCTAATTGGCGGAACTTACCTTATCACAATACATTTTCACTTTGTTCACAAACCTTTTTTTTTCGGTGTCCATTTCAGTTATTTTCTACAAAACTGTAGCATGAACCATGCAGTGAAATGTCAGCTACCTCTTTTTTCTAATTGTATTGCTTAATTAAATGCATACCTGTTAGACCACATAAGCTTAAAGGAACACACCACCGTTTTTCTAAATTCAACTATGTTCTGCTATCACTTTAGATCAGTGGATACATACCTGTCTCATCTCAATGCGTGCGGTAAGTTCTTGTAGCGAAATGTTTTAGTTTGTTAGCAGTTAGCTTCTCCCATGTATTCCTAAGGGGCCACTTTTTTGCTGTTTTCCCTATTTCATACGAGTACATTACACGACCCACCACCGAAGAATGTTTACACAAAATGAAACGTGGGGATTTTTTAAGCGGAAAAAGAAGGGACTATACGCTGTCGGCGCAGTAATGCGGCTATATCACTCCGGCAATGTTTATTTACCTTTTTTTCTCCGATTATAATATCGCTATGTTTCATTTTGTGTAAACATACTTAGGTCGTGGGTAATGTCATGTACCCGTATTTAAATATGGAAAACGTGGAAGAGCTTGGTCGCTTCTAAAAGCCAGCAAAAAGTGGCCCCATAGGAATACATGGGAGAAGCTAACTGCTAACAAACTAAAACATTTCGTTTTAGGTGTCCTACATTGTAGTTAAAGTTGGCCCCATAGGAATAAAACTCGCGCAACAAGAATCGACCGCACGCATCAATATGAGACAGGTAGGTATCCACTCGTCTAAAGGGAGAGAAAAACATAGTTGAATATTAAAAAACGGTGGTGTGTTCCTTTAAGATTTTCTGAATATGAAAGAATAAATATGCAATGTGTATGATAAAAAAAGTTACTATGAGACCAATTAAAGTTTTACATGTATTTCTGAAGTGTGGTTTAATCAAGGCAGTTGTGTGTATCTCCCCAGTGTCTTAAACAGTTTAAAGAGACATGCTCCAGACCAGCTCTACTGCTATAAACTATGTGCTAAAGCGTTATAGGCATGTTTCACTGACTTCACACTTTGTTCAAATTAGCTTTATTTTGGGGTGGCCTCTGGTGTTAAACATGGGATCCACTGCGGTAGACCATCTAAATTACACTTTATGATTGTCTCACTAATATTGCTCATGAGGCTGGGGGACAGAAAAGGCATACTGTTTTCAGAGTTCATTTGGTTTTAATTAAATATATAGGCTATAATCTATGCAGCGCTTGTCGTTTACTGTCACTGCTGCTGAAGAGAAATATTTATCCTTCATTATGGCTTCACTGCTATAATCACTTACCCTGTGGCTCACTTTAAACAATCATCTACCTTCTGGGATCAATAATGTTTAATGGATTGAATGAAATGTTAATGAGATGCAGTGTATACACAGATAATGTTGGTGAAGGCATGCCAATAAAAATAGAAAATATATATTTTAAATTATGGGTATCCTACAGGTTAGGATTATATATTTCTCCAACAGTATTTTGGTGGATGTCAGTTGTAATGTGATGTGCATAATAGATGGATCCCACAAGTGTCCTCTGGGTATAATAAATTTGTCTATTTCTTGCATAATTTACTTCCCCCGTTTGTAAACTAGTCTATGAGGAATTATTCACATTCCATCAGTGAGTACTGCTAACTCCATATAAAACACCAGCAGCGCTCCGATGTACAAGTTATTCACAATTCTCGATTCATTTTGATGCTTGTAAAACATTTTGACTTGCTTTATAATATGTGGTTTATAAATAATTTTGTCCTGAACCCAATTTTTACACATTCAGTCTCAATAGTACAGGCCATCTGGATAGAGTACATAACCTTCACGTCACGTTAGAACGCTGTGTGCTTGAGGCATACTTATGGCGCTATAGACACCATGATAACATAATAAAAGTAGTTCTGAATTACCTTGGTATTATTGTGCCTTTACAGAAAACATGGGTGGGCACAGAGCAATTGAAAAAAAAGTACCACTTTGTGGCATATGCTGCTAATTTACTGCACTTCTAATTTTATGGCTGATGTTATTTATTTTTATGTAAACAACAATAGAGTTGAATCTGATTGATTTCCCCCTATCATTGACAGCTAAAACAAGATTTCTGACAAATTACATGACAAGTTACATCTTACTTTGGTAAAAAAAAAAAAAGACCCATTTTTAATTTGAAAACACAAAGTAAACATTCAAGACAATAATGGCTTTGACCAATAAATATCAGCAAACATGAACAGATCACATAAAGAATACAGAAATACATACAGACACTTCTATATCACAAATATCATTACATAGTCTTTTATGGTTAAATCTAAAACCATCTCTTTTGGTATAAAAATATAGAATTTATCAAACATTCACATATTACACATAAACACAAGCCTTTTTATTACAATGTTATGAATTACTTTTTAAACAGAACAACATATTTCTTTTGTAAATTGCACTTTATATAATATACTTAATATACATATATACAAAAACATGCACTGTATGTCCAAACTTATTCCTCAGCACAAATTGGACCCGAATTCAATGAAGACACAATTCAATAATTAAAAAATTACAAAACAACACATAAGCTACATAAAATAACTAGCTACATGTTTGATACATCAAAACTTTGTGCTTACATTCAACTGTGCTTTACATTCAAGCTTCTGTGAATAAACTCATGTAGGCTATAGATCATTTCTTTGCTTGAATTTAGGCCCTGACAGCAATACTGACAATCTAAAGTAAAGAAAAATTGAGGTTAT
>JAVQKG010132530.1:0-15596 GCA_036025885.1 Hypseleotris bucephala | reverse complement strand
AACAATATAAAGCCCCTTAGACATCACAGATTAAAGTCGCAGTTAGTGCCAAAACATTGTATAGGGGAAATTAGCTGTCCTGGCGTCGGTATGCACTCTCCGAGTGCTTTCTAGTTATTACATGTAGTGACATTTTACAGTCTGTCTCCCACCTACGTTGACAGCCATTTAGTTTAACGCTCTAATTACTTTGTCACAAAAAATGAATGAACATGAAATTAGTGGCTGGGGCCAATTTTAGCAATAAAAAGTGGTAAGGACATTTGCCCAAGCATCTAGACACAAATTACTTCCATTATTTTCTTCCACACATTTAGTGTTAAAGCTATTAAAAGCACATTAGCGAGACACAGTTGCACTGGTTGATATGTTCCATGGTTGTGATGAACACGAGCCCTGTGGTTTCCCACATACACAGACCTTGTGCCATAAATACTCTCCATATGTGTATTAATCCACAGCTGAAAATAGTCTGCAACAAGTACACCACTTAGTCCTGTTTGGACAACTTCAGCTAAAAACAGTCCTGCCTGGTTGCTTTAAGAAATGATTCAATGTTTGAATTGAATTAGAGCATATTGATTTTTTAAATGCCCTGGATGTTGGGCTTGGGGCTGAAGGCCACACACAGCTCAGGAAGTTATAAAGTGTCTGGGTCAGAAGAGGATGCATGATTGGACATGGGACTGTTACCAAACTATTTTAAATTTTTTAAATCACAGCGGATACCTAAGCTGGTTGAATGTTTTTAGAATGATGCACTTTCTTACTAAACTCTAAACTAATTTATTCTTACTCATGGCCATGTCAGTTCAAACCAGGCTGGAGACCGGAGCACCTGGCCCTGTTGGGTTCTGGTTTGGGGCTACACGCCGGCCCCACTAATAGGCACTTGCATCCGCCGAAATACCATGTTCCACTTAATGAGGCTTTACTCTGGGCTGTAAACAACCCCAGATGCAACCCCAAAAACACACACAGGAAATGTTTCATGACCATAACAACAGACGGGCCTGGCCAGCTCATACATGATGGGGTGTGAACAGGAAGGCTGATCCTTGCAGGTTTTTCGGCCTCCTGGCTCCTCAGTGCTCATTTCCCGAGGGCTGCATGCGGTCCTGCTGCCCTAGCTCATACTCTGCATGCCAAGTCCTCGCTGTCCGCCAAGATCATCACAGACCGCTGCTGCCTCACTACTTTTCCACAGCCTTCAGTTACAGTATGTACACAAACCACAGTTTATTCAGCACTACGTCCGACCTGGCATGTCAGCTTTGACATGCCGCAATAGGAACAATGTCTGCCTCCACACAAAGACTATCTCTCATGCAACTTAGTTTTATTTTAGTTCCAGGGGGGCAATGGCCTTAACAAAAGGTTCAGTGTTAAAACCAGTGTGCCCTCAGCTGGTTCCCCTTACTCCACAGGCCTGCTAATGTACAGTGATCAGCCTGAGTCAACAGCACTGGCCGGAAAAAGCTCCTAATTGATGATAGGAAATGTTAGGACCCAATGTGTTTGATCTGTCCTGTTGAGTTTTCTGTCTTATTCTGCCCACAAAACACAAACAATTCTGGGCAGCCTCACTAGCCCCTTACATAAGGGGCAAAACGCTTAAATGAAACTTCTTGGAAGGCCGTGGAACAAAAAACAAGAGTAGAAATGAGTTTCCATTCCGATACAATAAGAACGCCCTCAAATTTGCCCCACACACTTATATGAAGCAGTTATAGGTTTCCATTAATTACTTCATTAGAACCACACAAACAATCCTTCAGCTCCTACACAAAGGTCTTTTATACCTGTGGTCTGGTCAAGAAAATTAAGCCCCCCCTTCCACACACACACACACACAAACACACACACTAGGCACTTCATAGATCATTGCAATCAGGGTTGGCTTTTTTAAATTCGGCTGGATAGGCTAAACCCTCTCACTATTTTAGGCTGCTACACCAGCTTTGGTGATAGTCATTCAGGTCATAACAATCAAGTAACTGTTAACAAACAAGCCCCCTGTTATAGTCCAGTCGCCAGTTGGAAAGTTCAAGTCTGTTTTCAGTTTTGTGTTTGAGTTATTAATTCTGAGTTTGCATATCTAATTGCTATGAACTGATCTATGTTAATTTCAGTGAGGGATCAAAACTTCAATGAACTTCATTTCACTTTCAGCACTAGTGTTATTTGCAACATTTCAGATTAAGGTACAGTATATGTTAGGAGGAGGATTTCTGTCTATGATGTGTAGAGATTGATAGGGGAAATAAATGTACCCTAAAACTGGAAAATTGTCAACCAGCTAACTTTGTCATTGTGCTGCATTGTGTCTTCTTTTGTAAAATCTGGTTTCCATAATTTTAACACTTGACAACAGAAATGGTGACCTGGGTGACTGAGAATCTCCTGACACATTTAGCATCAGAAAGGCTGTTACAGCATACACTTACAGTACACTTATTCTTTTTTTTTTTTTTTTTTTTTTTTTATCATCTTTGACATTACAGATGGGTGGAACTTTTTCATAAACTTTGGGCCTGATATGCCCATGCCACCCAATACCACCACCATCAAACACAGACTATTTAGTTTATGTGCAATTTAATTTCTTTAAATACAATTTTTCTTATTATCATAAGCAGGTTTTAGGTCTGTGTCAAGGGTTGCGGAGCGCACCTGATCTAGAAACTTTACATATCAAGACTTTTCAAACAGAAAAAAAGAGGAAGACAAGAACAAACTTCAAAACTCCAAATCAAAGAGTGTGAAATGCAAGGGAGAATAGCATATCCGCACCGAGTTGGAGGCATTGGTGGGAGGGGGAGACGTGGGTGTGTGTCTGTGGGGGGTGGAGTGGGGGGGCTCCTCTCTGAACATAAAGCCGTGGGGTGAGCCTTTGATGGCGGAGCGTGACATGAGCGCATTTAGGATGGGGGTGCAGTAGCAATGCCACTGTCACAGCACACAGACCTGCCAGGCGATACAGTCCAGAATCCAAAATGGCTCCAGACTGTTTAGGTAGCTGTTTTAAGACAATAACATCACTCTCATTAAACTACTGGAGCAGTTTAAACTTTTCATTTGATGTGTCAGTCCATATGCAGCAATGCTTCTAAACTACGACTATACCATTTAAAACTTGCATCTATCAAAGTGTGGGGTGCACAGTTTTTAGTAGACATAATTTTAGGATCTGCATGTCTATATTTTCCTCAAAATGTGATGAGAGAATTGGTAACTCCTAATTACCTAAGCATGGATTGAATAAAATGTTTGATTGAATAAATGTTGGTGTAAATGATGTCCCCCTGTTTTCAACAACTAAAACTAACACTATAATACTTCTTTGTGCAGGGTGCACCCCATAGATGACCATAGATGCTGGGACAGTCCAGTCACCTATCAAGTGGTGAGGTAATGTAATGCAATAAAGTTTCATCATTAGTTGTTTCAGAAACCATGTCTCGTAACTGATTTATGTGGAAAAAAAGATTAACAAAAAATCCTCTGATAAAACTTAACCACTTTTTGAAAGAAAGTAGAAAGTAAATGCTAAAACTCATTGAAGTTAATAGCTTATCTGCAAAACTGTAGACTGATTTATTATACAGTCTTATGGCAGCTGAGTGCTTGTCTTTACTTGTAAATGTAAAGTATGGTCCTAGTTGTTATATATAGCGTTCATTTTGTTCATTGTTTGTTACATCACTACTTTCACCTTTGTCTGAACTAATACCCAAAGTTGAACCATCCCTTTTTTTAAACTCCCCGCCCACTTATTAATTTTTTTTACTTTAGGACAAAAGTAAAAGTTTATTCACACGATTTATATTTTAAGCTGCAACAGTTAATAATTATTCAGTTAGTGGCACAAGCATGATGGATTTTAGAATGTCCAATCTGACGCGGAGGAGGGCCGAGGCAGGTCTGAATGCTGATTTTGACTCCCACATCCTGTCTCTCCTCACTCCTTTCCTTTACAATGTTTCCAAAAGCAGTGGTAGCATTGCTTTGCGTTCTTTGTTGACGCTGTTTTCACATTTTTCCCCCCATCCTTTGTAACTCCTGCTCCCTCTTTTTTTCTCCGGGGAGAGACTCTTTGGTACAAGAGATTAAAGCGGCTGCTGCCTAGCAACTGAATAAAAATGGCAGCTACAAAAGGGGCGCTCTCACTCTCCAACGTCTGACCTACATAATCCCAAGCCTCTGATCGTGCAACATAACAACATGATGAAAGGCCTGCTGTGATTTAACCCTCAAACAAATACTTGCCATCACTGACCCTCTCGCTCAAAGGCCCATCTCGCCCCTGCCGCCGACCCAACACCAAAGAGTGACTTCTGAAATCTTGATGGTGCCTAATTAGAAAGGAAGAAGAGGCCGCAAAACACTATTGGAAATGAGATGAATGTATTTGAGGAGATGGCAGCCGAGTGGCAAAGGAGATTAGCAGTGATCACAGCAATGGTGTTGGCTTCAGAGAGCTAGTGCGAGCGGCGGAACCTCCCTCTGTTCAGCGATTCATCTCGGCTGCAGCCACGGGCACACACGGCGCAGGAATGAGTACAGAGGCATGAGGAGCTTTACTTCCCTGTCTTCTGCTTATTGATCAAAGAACATAAAAAAGCTTGGTGAAAAAGATACAGTAGAAAGCAGGAAACTTTTCTCCAAACTTTTATCATTCTGTACAGAGTTCCCACTGTGATCTGCGTGGGACTCAGACAGTCTTGTTACAATGTTTCATTCTTAAAAAGCCCCATCTTGACCTGTCTGCTCCTGTGACCTTATGTTACACTGACTTTGTGTGACGACAGCACAGAGCTCAAAACTGTTCACTTGTAGGTCTCATTGGGCATAACTCACTGTATTGCATTGTATTTACTCAAAAGCATCTCTGACCATCACCACCAGACACACCACCATATTCACTCCACAGTCTGGTGGGAGTACTCCATTCTTGACTTCGGCTTTGGGGATACTAGGGCCTTTTGCACTTTCATCATCTTATCCATCAATGCACGCAACCCTGACTATGTCTAACAAGTAAACTGATTTAATAGATAAAGGGTTTGTTTTTTAGGAAAAATCTATCCGTACCTTCATCATTTTATTGCATGTCAACTTTTCAAAGACAATTTTTTTTTTCATTTTCATTTGATTTATGCCTGAAATTTTTACTGTTGTCTTTTTAATTCACAAAATCATTCCTTCAAGAGTTTACTAAATTGTGCAGTTGAAGTTCAGCTCTAAAAGTGGCACAGTTACCAGATTGTACCACTTGTGTAATTCATTAATTTGAAGTCACTTGTTCCTGCTTTAGTTCAGCTTTGGTTATTGGACTTATATTTAGTGTGTGAACCAATGCTTTGTGCTTGCTTGGACAAAGTTTATTCCTGTATTTGTCTAGTTTAGTTCATATTTAGAATTCATCCTAGTTTTAGACCCAAAGATCTTGCTTTAGTCCTGCTTTAGACATCACCTGTTTACCCTAGACCTAGTTTGGACTTGGTATAGACCTGTTTTGGGCTTGCTTTAGTCTTATTTAGTAAAGTTTTCTTCTGCATGAATTCACGTTTTTTCTACATTTTCACCTGAATTCATTCTACTTTAGTCTCTTTTGACCTACTTGGAAAGCCAGATCATTTTCTGAGGAGGTACTTGGTGTGAACCGTTTGAGTACCATTGTGTTATGTCATACTTGTTTGCTGTAACCGATGAGACGACGTTGACATACTTGTGTCTGATTGGAGTCCGGTTGCGGACAGTGGCTGCCTGTGTGAACTCCAGTGCTCTGTCTGACTGCCGCATTTTCATGGAAAGCATCTCTTTAGGGGCTTGCAGGTTTTCAATGCGCTCATTTACACATCAAAACAGCACAGGAAAGGGATAGTGCTCCGAGTGGGGGCGTCCAGGGCCTGTAGGAGGAGGGAAAGCGGCAGCGTAATGAAGGATGCTTTATTTTCTCTTTTTTTGGGGGGCCCGCTCCGGGGTGGGCAGGGGGTTTAAGACTACGAGGGCGCATTGATGCCATAATGATTGCCTTTAATCAGACCCATGACCAGATGGAGGGATTTCTCTTCCACAGACAAAAACATGGAGTCAGCAGCTAATGTCGGATAACAGCTGACGTGTTCGTACGCCTTTTATAAAACATAAACCCCGCAAATCCAGTACAAATAGACCTGTTCTGATTGTTTTAGACTCAACAAATACAGAAACAGGATTGACCATGTGCTTCAGAATGAACTTGTATAAGAGGTGTTTTTGGAATAGTCACATTTTTGGTCCAATACTCCAGTGCTCTGTGTGACATTGCGTTGACACCTTTCACCCTTTTAGCCTGGGCAGGAAAAGAAAAAAAAAAGCACATACTCAGCCAAACTACATTTTTTTTGTGTGACCAAACTTTGTGAAAATGTGAATTTGACATGTGTCCATACTCACTGGCCAATTTATTAGGCTGACCTTGTACCTTATGCTGTAATGTTGCTGTACTTCTATCAATTTGACAGTTTGCATCATCAGGCATTTTTGCTCATACACTAGCTGCTCATTGGATATTTTCTCTTTTTTGCTATGGTCTTGTCCAGGGTTAGTTGAGGGTTCGCTGGCATTTCCCCATCTCTGCAGACCTCAGGTGTACTGCACTGTATGTTGAAGGTGTTCCCGTCTACCACTTTTCTGGCGCCAAAGGAACCACAACTTAAGCAAATTCTTCTTCTTTTTGGAGTGAACTTCTTTTTCTTGCCTCTATGTGAACTTGTGTGTGATTTTTTTTTATCTTGTGACAGAGCATGCTAAAAATAGCTGTCAGTGACCTGGAAATGTAGTGATAGGAGTGATCTGTAAATGAAGAAAGGCTGTAGCTGCTTAAACATGGCATTCCTCTTGACCTTTGAAGCTTATAACAACCAGTTCTGGAAGTGTAAAAGGATTTATAAAAAAAGATAGTTGAGAATGGAAAGAAAAATCTAAATTGCCCCGTGACCTTAACCCTATGCTGCTGCCTGTATCTAATCAGTGTAGCTCACTGCAGGTGGGACAAGCTGCTTTGTGTCTCACGGGTCATGTCACTGGAGTGCAAACTGGTGAGGAAGCACGCGTCCCCCTTTTTCAGACGGCCGTGAACTGGAACACGCGGTTTAAAAAACACCAGTGGCTGAGGGTCTGGCTGCTTCAACAAAAACACAGAACCTTTTTTTTCTCTTCCTGGTAAAATGTGATCCGCACAGTGTGCTCGCTAGCCTTGCTAAGCCATGGACAACATCTACAATGGTCGAGTAATGAAAACAGTAAAAACGGAAGGGGGGATGTTGGTAGTTAATTCACACTATGTTCTGTAGAAGGAAGGAATAACTAATTTGAGTTAACTGAGGCGTTGCATAAGTCCACACTACAGTGCACAGAGTGGGATTACAGCCAGTTTACTCCTGTCACACAAGGCTACGTTGATTTACAAACCCCAAGTCAGAAAAAGTTGGGGAAAATGGTGGAAAATGTTAGTAAAAACAGAATTCAATGGCTCACAAATCTCATGAAACGATATTTTATTCACAATAGACCATAACTAGTATATGATTTGTATATATACAATTTCATGGAAAATAATAGCTCATTTTGACTTTCATGGAAGCTAAAAGTTGAAATATACTGTATTTTTTAGTTTAATCAGCACCAGTTCATAAGTTGACTGGGTATAAAAAGGAGGATCATAGAAAGGCTGTCGACGTGTATTAAATAAAATAAAATAAAAACTAATTTTCAACTTTTTGTTGCTATGTCTCAACTGTGTCGCTTTCACATTAAAATGAACTATTAGACTTTATCATAAAGAATAGCAACATATTAACAGTACTTGTGGTACTGATACTGTTTATGTATTTGTGTTTTACTTTTTCATTGTCCCAACTTTTTTTTCTAAATAACATTGGACAAGCCTCTCTGCAAGAAACTATATTGTAACTTTGCAGGAATGTGAATGATGGAAACCAAGCAAACTTTAATAACTTCAGCGCACACCCTCCCTGCCTGTCCCCTAATGCATGGACACTGTTAGCAGCTCATGGTCATCACTGTTTTTCCATTGTGTCACCCAGCACTAGTGACACAGCAGCACACAATTACAGAGGCGTAATAATAAACTGTCAAACACTCTAATTTTCACTGTACCCTGCTGCAGAATGACTTGCAGTGTGTGGCTGCAATTTACGTTGGCTCTTAAATGGTAAAAGTACCGTAATGTAAAAGCTATTTATTTTCGCTCCTTTATGGACCGTCGGAGAACGTAGTGGCTCGAGTCTAGTGCATCATAAAAAGTTAGCTGCAACACTGAATGTAGGGTATTTATTTAATGAATATATGCATAGTTTTCCCTCTGAATCACAAAGCATCATATTAAAGCATTATTGGCAGTGGGGATGAGGAATATACCGATTCAAACCGAATACCGCTTTTCTCAGATAACATTTCCATATTATTTTGAAGAAATGATTTTTAGTTATTACATATCTTCTGTGTATATTTTACTTTATAATGTACTTCGTTCAAGATTCTAACACTGTGCATATTGATCACAACTAATGCATTTTTACATTAATAAGTATTCAAAGCTAAATAAATATCTGAAATGACTTACAGTATCATCACGATTCAAATCTCATATGTCTGGTCACACTGCTCAGCCCTAACTGCCAAATTGTTTCTACATTCCAGATGAATTCATTGAACAGAAATATGACTAGCCAAATGAGACTACCTCTTTATATCCACTGAATTCTCTTTAATGAAACATCCTATCTCAGATCAAACATTAAAGGCGAACCAGAATGAAATGTGAATAGTGGAGTTTTTAATCCTCTTGCTCTATGAATAACCACAGTTTGGAGTGCCTTTGCCTCACTCAGAGCTGTCAGTGAAACCATGCAATCGGGCTGAAATCCACTTCAGATTTGTCCTCTCACATCAAAGTGCAGACTGTTTGCATGGGGATCAAATAGAGCAGCGAGAGGGCAACTACACTGGTTCTAGGGGAAGGATTAAAACCGCCATTAATTAAATATATTCCTCCACAAACCGCCCGCTGCATTTTAAAGATGGTGATGCAAACATTAATTCTTGCTGCGCTTTGTCACTCCATTCATCAGCAATTCTCTTTGAGGATTATTGTTGGCAACGCCTCTGGGATAGAGCATGCTGTGTGAAATCAACCCCAATTGGTGAGACAGTGAAAATAAAGCATCCTTTGTGACAAATATGTTGTTAAGAGGGTTTGACTTAACTTCACACATGACCACTGTGGTAATTATTCTGAATCTAGACAGTTTTGTTGCTAAAAATGAAGTGTGTTAGAAGTATGATAAGACAATAATATGCCTTCTTTTGGCTTTGCAATCCCTTTACCAAAGACCATTTAGAGAAACCCAAACAGACTGGGCTTATAAAAATGTTGTATGAGGGGATATTGCACAACAACCTTAATGAGTTAGTATCCAAAACAGAAATCTAGTTGCATTTGTCAGGTTTGCTAGTGGGACATATGGCAACAACAACACAACAACAGTAATACACATTAAATCCACAATTTTATTATCCTCCAAAATGCAAGAACCATGTTCTTATAAAAGGCACTTAAATTTTCTCTTGACCTTTCAACTTCAATAAATGCATCTAAACAGAGCCAAGGACCCAAGGTGAACTTAAATTAAATATATTTACAATAAATAACACATTTATACACATTTTTACAGTTTACAATGCCACTTTTTCCCCAATATACTTCCCTTTTTAATATTTGTTCCTCTTTTTTGCAACACTGGGCATGTCTACTACATAAAACATCAATGATCAGAACATATGCATAAAAATACTGAACATTTCCTTTACGCAACAAATACTGTTTGTGATAGCTTCTCATAGTGAGTACCTGTGTGTCCCTTGGCAGCAGAAGAGTTCAATTCACTCAAGTCTTTTAGCAGTTCTTTACACAGAGCACAATAGTACATGCTTACACCCCACTCAGACATGCGTGGGGTTATCAGAGTGCAGGTCAGTCTTAGCCATGTGTAGGACCACAGCTGGTGATTTGTAGTGGCATTGCGTGCTGCTGCAGCTCACATTGTTGCATGGCTTCCTACTACTAGTCCTGTCTGCCAGCTTCCTACTACACAGCCCCTGCCAGGTCTGCAGGGTCTTAGAGCTCCACACCCACACTCCACTGGTGATGCCCACCACCAAAGACATGAAGATCTTCAGCATGAACACTGCCACGGTGGGCACAGACGACTGCAGTGAACAGTCATTGCTGTGGCTGTTAAATGAGCCACACTTCATCTGCAGCCCCCGGAGTTTCCAGTAGTCCATGTTGAGTCTTTCATAGAAGTAGCAGACAATAACACAGGTGGCTGGCACTGTATAGAGGATAGAGTAGATGCCAATTTTGACCATAAGTTTTTCGAGCTTTTCTGTGTTCGTTCCCTCCGTTTTCATCACTTTGCGAATGTGGAATAGTGCCACGAAGCCAGTAAGGATAAAGGATGTACCTATGACTAGATAACAGGAGAGTGGTATAAGCACAAAACCAGTCAGTGCCCCCGAGTCCATACTGCCCACATAACACAGTCCAGTGAGCTCATCCCCAGCCACTTTCCTCATAGTAAGAATGATAATGGTCTTCAGAGCCGGGATGCCCCATGCTGCCATGTGGAAATAGTTGCTGTGCGCCTCAATAGCTTCGTGGCCCCACTTTTTCCCTGCTGCCAGGAACCAGGTGAGTGTTAGGATGACCCACCAGATAGATGAGGCCATGCCAAAGTAGTACAAGATGAGGAAAACAATAGTGCAGCCAGTGGACTCCAGCCCTTCTTGGATGATGTACAGCTCTCCATGTTCGCGGTCACATGCGATATTTTCAGCACCAGCCACTGATCGAATAATAAAAGCCACTGAGTAGACGTTGTAGCACATGGAGAGGAAAATGATTGGCCGCTCTGGATACTGAAAGCGGTGTGGCTCTAACAGGAAAGTCAGGACCGTGAAGGCAGTAGAGATAAAGCATAAGATAGACCACACTGTCATCCAAATAAACGCAAAGTCCTTGTCCTGTCTAGACCAGTAGACGTCCACGGCAGGAGAACAGCGTGGGGCGCAGGACTGACTTTTCTCGACAAACTGGAACTTGTCAGGATTTTCACACGACCCCATGGTGCCCGGCGAGCGGTTGGTGTTGGTGCCAGGCTGCCGGGGGCGAGGTGGCACGGGGAGCATGCCTTCCCCTTTCTTCCCCTCCACCGCTCTCGTTTCATTCTCGGGGGCTTCCATGCACAAAGCGTTGGGGTCGTTCCTGGTGGGCAGCTTAGAACAGTCCAGCGAGTCCGGCCAGGTGTAACTAAACTTCTTCATGATGGGGGCGCATCTCTCCCGGGCCTGCTCGCACATGGGACGGCAGGCGGGGATAGAGGTTGACACTTTGTCCGTGCACATGGGGGCGTAGAGGGAGCAGAGGAAAAAGCGGAGGTGTACGTCGCAGCCGTAAGCCACGAGTGGGGCAAACTCGTTTAGCTTAATCTCAGCCTCTTTCTGGTCGTCATGGTCCATAAAGTTGGGCATCCGGGTCAGGTTGTAGCCGATCCCCTGGCACATGGGGATCACGATGGGCTCGCACTTGGCTGGTCTGTCGCGCTCCAAGTCGTACGAGCCAATTTCAAATGTGGAACCAGAAATCACCAGCAAACACCACAGAAAGATCGCCACTTTTAGAGGACAACCATCCATGCTCACGATTTTAGCCATAAAAACAGTCACTGTCTTTTAAAATCAACATGAAACAGTCACATACACAACGGGGTCGCTGACAGAGAGAGCCCCGCTATTTCCCCATTGCGATGGCAGCGTCACTTTTACCGCTCCTTTTGAGGAAAAAAAACGCTCAAACCACGACAATAAAGCTGAACAGTCCGTGATAGATGTAAGGTTTCTTCGTATTAAAATAATTTGTTTACAATAACTGTCCACAAAAGTGCGGCAGGACACTCCAAAAACTTCGATTGAAGATAGTGACAAATTGAATTAAACAAAAACAGTCCAGTCGACTCAAAACTGCGTATGGAAGAAAAACATCTGAAAAGGCGGTTTAGGATGTTTGTAGCGGCTCCAGGAGGCTGTGTAGCTCAAATATTAACTGTCTGTCAGCTCCTGCTCCTCGCGCTTCGCGTCTAGACTCGACACTGAAGTTTGAGAGTAGCTCAGTGGGACTTCAGTCGGAGAGAGACAGAGGGGTGGGCTCCGTGACGCGTACGGTCCCCCCACACACTCACTAATAATGCACAGAAGACTGTGCAAAATGATGGTCCACATGCAAAGTAATGTGACGTGAGTATCCAGTTATGTCAATATCTATGTATTTTTACGCATAGCCTATAAGCTTGTTGCACCATAATAAATCTTTTATCATCAAATGCCTACCTTTTTAGTAATTACAAGCACCTCATCAGTATCCTCATCAAAAAGATATATGCCAAATATTTGATCTGGCATATTCTGGTAAATATTTATTTTCATTTTTATTATTCAAATGTATATTTGTTGTTGTTATGAATAATCACATAACATTATTTGCAAAATGTGTTTGTAAGTCAACCTTGTGAATTAAAAAATGTGTCTTATTTTAGTGATCTGTCAGAGTTTCTACACAAATCTCAAAAGTATGAATCTTGCCTTTAAACTATACCTTAAAACAATTCAGACCCTCATAATGTCATTGCAAACAGTTAAATAAATCTGAATAAAGTGGCCATTGTTTTCTTTGCTAATACTTTGTGAATTTCTGGAAACAAAAGTTTACTACATTTACTACATTTCCTCTCTCTGCTGCCAACCAGAGTAAACACAGAGTAGTTTATTTTCTCTTGTATAGCGGTCCATGTAAAACGATAGTCCCAGTGGCTTTTTACTGTTGCTGACTCATAATTACTCTGTCACCATTAGTGCTAATGTTGGAGAATCATTATTGGGTCCAACAGGACTATTCTTTTTTTGGAGCTGGTGGGGTTTACAATGCCTTGCAAAAATGAAGAGGAGAAGTTGGCCAGTGGACATTAGTGGTTATGACACCTCTTGACATAATACTTGGTTTCTAGCCTCTAACCCTTGCCTCTTTTCTGTACCAGGTCGAATGGCTCTTTGAAGCTTCATTTCGAGAGAAAGGACCAGCCACAAAGCCCTCACTTTGAAGGTAAGACCCTGCTTTGATTCACATAGGCGGACCCTGCATTTATAAACAGATGATTAGAATGAGCATGACTAAATAACACAAAGCAGTTCTCAGAATCACATCTAACATGCAGCAATTGAATACTAAAGTGACTGTGCAGAGCACAGGGCCATTGTTTCCATCTAGTGGCTAAATGAGGAGAGCATGCGACCCCACAGCTGTTGCCATGAGCATTTGATCTTGTCAAACAGGGGAGAAACTCCAGGATCCTGGCCTTGCGCCCTGCAGAACTGCATTGGCTGTCAACTGCATACTGTCTCTATTAGCCCAGCCTGTGTTTAAACTCTGCTGCTCATGGCAGTTTTGCACTTGTCTGCTCATTGAATGGCGGTGTTGTCTCAAAATGAACCAGTGCCAAGATACTGTAGAGAAGAATGCAGAACACAAGCTGAATCCATTTGAAGACTCAATTACACTGAGTATGCTTATGGAGATTTAGATGAAAAGAGTCAGATAAATATGATGCTGCAGTCCGCAGTTGTTGATTGAGGAAAGACAAATACAAACTATCTGGCTTAATCTTGTCCTATCAATCAATCAAGAGTAGTGTGCAATGCATTTAATCTTTTCCAAAATGGAATGACTCAAATCTAAAAACATACCCAATACAATCTTTACAGAACTGGAAACAATCCATATTTGTCCAATTAATTTATACAATCTAAGTCAATACTTGATACTTTCAATAACATAGGCCTACTTATCTCTGACTTACTTAGCTTAGTGTTCTTTTTAAAGTTGTAGCATGTTTCTGACAAACCTTTCTTTCAGCCTCCTGCAAAATTAGGTTTTCAACAAGTTAAGATTAAAGCTAATGCCCCCAAAAGTATACCTGTTTATTTGTTATCTTCTAAATGAGGTGTGAAATGCTGCTGCCTCAGTACAGGCTTTATCAGACGGTTGCTTTAAATATGTCTTAGTAAAGGAATCTTTTTCTTCTCATGCCTCTTGGGGTGACAAATTGAGGTAGAAGGAGTCACAGTATGCAGCTTTATCAGATCTGTTGTGAGGTTAAAAAAGCCTTGATTGAGCAAATTCCAGACTTACAGATGATATCTTAATGTACGTCATCAGGTCTGGAGTTGAATCAGACACAACTGCTTTTGACTACGCTTCCATTTTTACTTTTTGCTGCCCCGGCACTTAAATGTATTTAACCTCACACGTCAAAGACAAGGGGCATTGGAAAGTGCAAGTGAGAGTGTGCCCTTAGAAGGCCTCTAAATATGACCACAGAGATACTGTATCTCCTTCCAAGGTAAGAAGAACACTTCGGGATGCATTAGTGTCCGAGTCAGCCTCTTAGAGACAGAGTGCTAGTTTCTCTTGGAGCACTTTGTGCTAACTGACCTCTCTGTTTGTGTATGTAGGGGCTAAAGTGACAAACCATTCAAGTTGTTTTATGTGAACATTTAATTTACACAAAGTAGTTTCAGATACAAAAAATGTATGTTGAAATCAGTTGTTAGCCAAGAATAGATAAAAAACTACATAACATCCTAAGAATATTTAGCAATGTATTGCAATAATGTACTTTATTAGGGAAACCAATTTGATTTTAGATACAAAAATGTTGCTAATTACACAATCAAATGACAAATAACCTTTGAGGAGTTCAGATCTCTTGAAGATGCATTAATGTCTAATGTTACTTTGTTTCTCTTGGAAAACTTTGCGCTAACTGACCTCTCTGTTTGTATATGTGTGGGCTAAAGCGGCAAACCATTGAAATTATTTATGTTAGATTTGATTTATTCCATTTGGACATTGCTGCACTTTTAAATACTTCTGCTTTTCGGCGCATTCCTCAGATGACATCCACCAAGAATCAATGCCATTATGTTGCTTATTAGTTTAGGAGACTAGAGGTCTGACCACACCACCACTCTTTATCACCCTTCACTACAATACAAGCCTATTGTGCTCCCCTAGTGCGTTTTTATTACATCTAATTATGTTATTTTATTCTTGACCTTAACTGTGCATGGTGAAAGAGAAGGAATATTTGCAACCAACTGTTTGATTTTGTTGGCTCCAGGGCGATTTGTTTCAAGAAGGTCAGCACTGTTTATTTTGCAATTTGGTAGGAAGAGTGCATTTTTGCTATTTATCTCTGCACTATACAGAAGTGGTTAGAGATACCAGAAATTGTACTCAAGTAAAAGTATTATTTGCTGAAAACAAAATATGCAAGTGCTGAATAATTGTTTGAACTCAACAGATTTCTTTTTAGTAATTATATAATCATACGAACAAATCACATGCAAATGTAGAAATCTTCATACACAAGGCAATTCAATACTTTTTCAAATCATAAAGCAATACTCCAACA
>JAVQKG010132501.1:0-10290 GCA_036025885.1 Hypseleotris bucephala | reverse complement strand
GCAAGACACTAAACCCGCATTGCTCATTAATGAATGTGGTTGATGGTTGAATGTGATTGGTGTTCGGAGGGGCGTAGACGCATGGGGCGTTCCGCCGATATACATTTGCTGTCGTGTATGACAGAAGCTCTTAGTGACCTCATCATAAATAATCTTTGTTTTTGCTGTGTCTCGGTAAACACAAACTAAACGCATTCATAAACTCCAAATGGAAAGTGTATATTTCATCCATCCATTTAGTATTCATTCTCTCTAAACACAAAAAGCCTGTGTGTGTCCAATCTGTCATTGAGAGTGCAGAGTATTTTTGAGTTGTGGCTGCGCGTTTGCATGGAGCCGGCCACTGGATAACCTCCGAAAAGCTCCCCGACTCACTAGTGGGACTGTGTAATGGACTGAAATGGCCTAGTGCTGCCATTCATTAGCATTTACTGCTCTCTGAATCTCTGCTAATGGACAAATGCCCCTGATATTTATAAGGCTTTTAAAGGGCATCACATGTATATTGATTTTTTGGGGGAGTCTCTCTTCCTCAATCATTGCGAGAGAATTTCATAGAGACTTTGAATTGGAAGAAAGATTATGAGTTTGGATGGAGGGATGTGTTTTCATGGATGTACTGTACAACGCTTATGTTTACCAGCCTAGAAACCTTACAGTACATTTGACATCATTACGGTAATGGGGTGCACAATGTCAGGACAATTAAAGCCCATATGTCTCTGAAAAGTGGTCCTAGGTTAATACTTGGGCAGGGAGTCAACTATTGTGACTTGTAGTGCGTCTGTGTGTGTTTTCAAAGCCATAAAAGCCAAATATTAATAGAAATATACACTTTTGCATCAACCCACTTATAATGAGCCTTAAAAATCCAATCTTAATTTCACTGCATATTTTAGAACAACTTGTGAGGCAGATACACCAGTCTGTTTGTCAAGGGCACTAACAAAACCATTATAATGTTTGTCCAAACTCAATAGTAAACAGTCCTTCAACGTCTTGTTAAATTATAGATTGAAATATTTCACACAAATTCCATTCCAACATGTTTTCTCTTTTACAGGAGAATCCACTTGTTTCTATGCAATGTTGATAAATGAGGGCCAATGACACCAATTCGCACATTCCATTATTACAATCCAGAAATATTAACCATTTCCAAGTGGGATGGCCCATGTCATAAGTCATATAGCAAAGAACTGAATTTCACACAATATTTATATAAGCCTCTTTCAGTCTGCATGGTACTCCATCTTCTACCCAAAGATAAGCACATCAATTTGTGTCTTTGTGTTAGCCCTGCGATTCCCTGTCTGCAACCCCCAATGAAAACTAGAAAAAGATGAATGAATAATGATAAAGTTTTAATGTTGTCATAAATATTCAGTGTTGTATTTTGATCTTTTCCACACCTTACATTGCCCTAAAGTTACTCGACCCAATAAAGAGTATGTTGACAATAACAGAAGGTCAGACTTTACCCTTGTGTGTCAGTTCAGACAGGGGCATACAGGGTGATGAGGTGGGCTCTCCTGTCTACTTATCACTATCCGTCATCTGAAAAGCTGCGTCCTAATGGGCTGCTACCCCAACGGCCCTAGTATGCTACATTATCTGTTTACAGTGTATCGATCCACGGTCTCCTCCTCTCAGATAAAGCAGAGTGATTTAGAAAAAGCGACAGCTGCGGAGATGCTCCTGCAGGATCTGTCCCCGGGGAGGCCCATTCCATCTCGTTACCATTACATTAATGAGCTAATTCTTCTACGAGGCTCCGCTAATGTCCTGGTGTAACCCTGTGGTCACTGGAATGTCTAGATTAAGTTCCTTGCAGCTGCTAGCGTTAAGTTTAACCCCATTGAAGATAACATACAGAAATAACAGCGTTGTTTCATAGACTTTTTTTAAATCTACAAAATACAAAATACATAATATATTTATATTACTTCTTTGTGTATTTATTCAAGAACTTCTGTGTACTTGCAGTATATTTTCAAGGATTCAAGGAGCATTCAGCTATAAATACAAACTTGTCATAAGACCTTAGCTTTCATTCTTTCATCTTATGCTTAGTCTAGTAGCTGGGGTTTCCAGCAATTATGGGTCTTATACAGTGCATAGATTGAAATACAATTTATTGTAACAACCAACCAAAAAATCTGCTCGAAATTCAGGACTTCCCAGCTCACTTACTAACTGGCCCTTGTCCAGTGTACTCTGTACATGTACTGCCATAAGACCAAAGCATCTGTGACACCTGGCTGAAACTCCTAATCTTTTGAAGATGAAAGTGTATGAAAAATAGACCCTATTTTACAGACACACTACCCAAGGCCTAGAGATACGCCACCATTAAACTCATATGAGGAAGGATGCAAACATATAATGGAAATCATATTGTGACAAATTAATACATTGCATTTAAGATCCATATAACACCCCATTATATTATGTATATTAATTTTATTCTACAATTTTGTGCATCTAATTTTCTAATGTAAATCCCCATGTCTTCTAAAGAGTCTTGCAGTAGCTGGACAGCAGTGTTAACACAATTTGTTCGTCCAGCTCTGTCTCACATGACCCGGAGTATCCTGCGAAATCAGAGCTGCTCCCGCGGTTTGATTTCAGGATGTTTTCTGCCATTTGTGTAGCATTTGTGTAGCGTTTGTGTGTCTTTGAGCGTGCACACTGGCGTCCCCGTGCACGGTGCTTGACGGCTCATCAGATTTCGTCCCCTCCATAGCCCTCCGGTGTGCCGAGCAGCCAGAGTACATGTCTTGGAAGCGTTCAGGGTATCAAGGAGATCAACAGAGAATCAAATTAAATGTCATTTAGATAGACCTGAATGAAGTGATTGTTTGACAGCACAAGGAAATGGATTTGCTCTTCACCTTTTATTTTGGCTTAGGATACTTTTTCCTCTCCTGGATGCACATTTAGCCTGTTTAAGTAGAGGGGACTGCTGGTGGGATTTGGGTGGTGTGGCTCCCGTCAGGCTCTGGTGCACACATAGGAAACGCACAGACAGGGCAAGAAATGTGAAACTCAGCCTGAGATGTGGAGGTGGATAACTCCAGTGACAAACTCAGAGAGAGCCTTTTACTACTGTATGTCCTGTTGTCACAGGATGGGCATTCTCAGTGGACATGACATACAGTATAGAGTACCGTATAAGCTGATTTATGGATACATAATGCACAGTGAATAACTGCAGTAGCAGCAGTTAGTGCTGTGGCAAAAATCTCGTGAAGTGAAGTCTACTCCACCACAACATATTCCATTTTTCATCAACATATAATATTTTATTACAATATTGCAAGAAAGACATAATGTTGCATTCAAAATTGCTTCAGTGGTTTTCTTGATTAAAATAAATATATATATTTACAAACTACATATTCTGATTTGCTTTTCTTAGATTTATTGTAGAAATATGCCAAAATAACACAATAATGGCAAAAATTTTAGCAAGATGTGATATTATATTAAATGCAACTTCCATATTGCAAGAAAGTAAATATTATAAAACATCATTCCATGTTTACACAAATACAGTCTTTATACTGTAGGTAGTGACAAATGAATCCAAAGCCTTTTCATGAATTGAAGTTGAACTTCATGTTTATAGTTTAATAGAGAGTCTCCAAATATTGACAATTATTGTCAAAATGAGCTTATTATTAGTTTATTAAATCCATTAATCATACTTTAAATTAATATTGTTTTTATTTTATACTGTGTCTTTCTTAATGTAACGAAATGTCCTTCCTCTGTGTTGGTATTTAAATGTTAGGGGTCATTTACAAGACTAAGCCTCACCTTATCGTGCGGGGGCCTGTTGACCACCCAGGAGCTGTGAGGGATGGGGGCACAGTGAGGATCAGAGCAGGATCAGGTGTGCTCCAGCCCACTGCCTTTTGGCCTCATTTAACAGCCCCTCTGAGCTGCTTTACAGGAAATGGCCGTTTAGTATAGGTGTGCAGATTATATAGCCCATTATATGAATCAAGCCTTTTATCTGCATTGTATCTGTTTGGCCGGCTCAGTAGCTTGTGACAGTGATAAATTGTCCCAAAACGGTTGGGGGCAGAGAATTTAGCCAGCGGCCGCCTATTGTGCTCACTCTGGGGACATATTAACCATGATCTGTGTAATGTAATGAGACCGCCATATTCAAACTTGCGGAGGAGGAAGAAAGTTAGCGTTGGCATGCACCAGTCACCTCAAAGTTGTTTTTTTTATGCAACTTGAGACAGGTTAGCATGGCACTTTGACAAAATGATTCTTCACTATCAGCCATTGAACGGGACAGAGATGGTGAGATTCCCAGAGAGGGCGCGCTATCGGGTGACACCCTCATCAGGCTCAATTAGGTGGGAGGAAACCAAAGACAGATAAGTGTGGTAGTGCATTGTTGGAGCCGATGCGGGGGCATTAGTCAAGACATGCTTTTGACAGCTTTCATTTGTTCACAGAGGACCAATGACAAGCTTGATCGGCTGTGTTACAACAACAACTATGTTTATACTGTATGTCGCCCGAGGCAATTTAGAGAGAAAGTAATTTAGTGCATTATTTTATGTACGTAACCAATATGAAATTTAACAAATGCTACTAGCTGGCAGTTCTTGTGAAGGCTAAATGAGGTGTGAAGGGTGAATGAAATTTCCTTTTTGCCTGTTTTTTCACTGAATTTTACAGAATAGCAAGAGCCAATTAAAACAAAAAACATAATGCCCTCCCCTTTGTTACTGTGGTTTCTCTCCTCTTTTTCGCACTGTCTAAAGTGAATTGATCACTCTATAACATGGGGGTGAATGTTTGCCTGTCAATGTCACTAACCTACCATCCATATTGTTTGCAAGTCGAATCCCATCTAGGGCCCATAGTTGCTGGGATTGGTAATTCCCAAAAGGAATAAGTGGAATCAATCAATCAGTACACATTAACTGACTGTATATAGACAGCCCATAGCATAAAACCTTTTATACATGTAGAGGAAATGTACATATTTTTAATTAAAACATTAAAATAAAGAGAATAGTGTGATCCTGTAACATGCAATAGTAAAAATAGACATCCATTAGTTAGGAACTTGGCATCATTTCCAGATATAATGTAATATAGTTATGTGTACTACAGCGTGTTTGTATTTTATACTCAAGCACTGATCTCAGTTTTCTAGGGTGGAACCTGGTAGCCACCACTGACCCAACATGGACGTCTCATTTTTCTATAAAAAGCACTTTGGCATGTAATCAAGTCACTTTTGTTCAGTTATTATATCTTTATATGTCACATGATATACCTGCCATTATGTCCTTCAGTGTTCACAGGGAAACCGTTTCAAATACCACAACTGTGACTAAAAAGGCACATTCGCAAAGTATTTTACTTTTCATAGTAATGGTATCTTACTACATCAGTGCTCTTAACCTTTACAAAGGCTTGGAACAATAGCCAACTGATATTCTGCTGACCTTACAGAAAAATCTAAATTATTATTCATTTAAGAAACACAACATTATTTTTAATCTAAAGAACAAACCCTCATTTTATTTAGAGGGATTCCCGATACACCAAGAGAGCATATAAACCACCTCAGTGTACATCTCACAAAAAATAAAAAATAAAGGAAAAAAAATTTCAACAAGTCCATAAATTTGTTCAAACATACAATTCCTGTGGCAATGTTAGATTATCCACAACTCAACAATATGCCATCTAGAGAGAAGTCTAGATTCACACACAGATTCCAGAGCGCAATTACAAACTAGCTTACTTAGAAATGGCTGCTTTACAAGTTGGTTATAATATTATGTTGCTGCTCTCTGCTGTTTTCCAGTGATCAGAAGTGGGCATTGATCTAAGATTGGGCCACCATCCAATCACTGAAATTTCACATTTTCACATTAACACTACATTCTGTATCTGACAGCTTACATTGCTGTGTCAATAATACTATGGTTATATGATGGATATATGCACTCGAAAATGGAAAGCAGCAACACAAGAAGTACCTTTGGGTGCCCTCTGTCTTTTCTATGCCAGCGTGGTTTGACTGAAAACGCGCAGCAGATGTGAGGGTTTCGGTAGATATCAAAATGTTTACCCCTTGAAGTAAACATGCCCTACTTTAGGCAGTGGAGAGGCAAATTCCATTCTACCAGCCCGAAGATACCACACGCCACTCCGCCAATGGCTTAAATATACAGTTGTCAGAAAATATTAACTGATGAAACCGGGGTGAGGGGGAGTAGCGTTCACAGTAGAATGATTAGCTGGTTATCTGAAGCATTAATCTTCCTAGGCTTGTTTTAAAGGAGACATAGTACAGGCAGGCTGACTGGTTAAGAGCTGGACGCAGCCTGAGGCGTTTGGTGGCTGAGGAGCTGCTGAAAGAAAAAGCTTTATCAGTGCAAATGTCAGCCAAGAAGGAGGCTAAGGCTAAACTTTCACTTCAGTAAATGTGGGGGTGTTCAGTCTATAGAAGGTTTCCAGTTCGATCCCTGCGTCTTTTCATTCTACCGTTGGGCAAGACACTGTACCCTCTTGCTTTAGACTTAGTAAGTAAGATTAGGTCGCAATGCAAAATAAAAGTAATCCAATTTTCTATTAATCTAAATACATCTATTTTTTGGCAACTCTGTTAGTGCTGCAATGAAAAAAAACTTCCCTCTCCATGTTGATGCTATAAGTTTGAACTACCGCACGTTCTATTTCAAGATGTCTCTGGACTAAGTGCATGTCTGATTTGATTTTATATTTGCATTTAGAAGATTTTTATCTAAAAAAATGGTAGGTAAGTTAGGAGTGTTATTTTATTTATTTATTTATTTTACTAAGTATGTAGGTTGAGAATTGGTACTCATTTTTAACGATGACCTGGCCAAAAAGCAGCAATTACTTCATACAAAAATTGAAGAGAAAAAAACAACATTAATACTACTCACACACACACTGTTTTTCACTATTTAAATTATACACATGGGTCAACCAGTATTTAAAAACAGGTACATTACTCTGACTAGTGAAGACAAACTACATCCTTGAGGAACCACAAATAGAGGAGAGTGTGTTTGGTTTCCTGGTGACTGCAGATTGTCCTGTCAGTGCCCAGGGATAGACACTTCTACTGCACTAATAGTTCTTCTTCAAATGTCGTGAGGGAGGAACTGTTGATGAATGTCTTTTGTGTCATTTACAGATCTCTTTGTTCAGCTGTAAACACGTACTACCTGGCCTGTGCCGCCTGCCCTCCCAACTGTTCATATGTACTCTTCAGCAACAAGATCGCACTGCTCATGGACCTCCTCATGCATCAGCTCACAGTAAGTCACAAAATGTATGGATGGACTGGGGAATCCATAGTTAATGAAAATAGTTTATCTGAATTAATTTATAAACATCGTATAAGGCTTCAGTGCTGGGCCAACATCCAAATGTCTGTTTTGTAGAGATACAAAAATGAACAATTGTTTCAACTAATTTCATATAACCAATAACTGATTTGTAAGAGTCTTTTTCTGTTAATTATTATGATTCTTTATTTGACAAAATGGGAGCAGAAATATTTAACTTTTTTTTTTCACCTCTAAACTATACCTAATTTTAAACACACAAATTCACCTCCAAATGGCAACAAAAACATTAGCTGTTAGAACCTTCTCCATGGTTTAAATTCAAATTAACCCATTTAAATTAGGCTTTACCCACTAAGTAAACCACAGCTATTCAGTGGTCTGTGCCTCTGACACACTGTGGAAAGATCACAGGACATGCTGGTTGCAGAATTATCCAAACCACTGCCAACAGCCTCTTCCTGACTGAGGGAATGTGAAATCCCGGTCAGGTAGTCTGCGCTATGGCAACATGTCAGCCTGCATCCTTCAGCACTCTGTAGAGGGTCTGTAAACACCCAGTCCGACAGCGACGGGACGGGGCGCAGACACCAGCCTCAGCTACATGCATGAACTCCACCGGGGCGTCCCTCTGTGCAGCGCTGAGTTCCAGAGCAGGGCAGTCATGTTTCCTCAGGGCTCAGGGAGAGGCTGGAGTTTATATAAAACATATCCCAGCAGCTGCTTCGATGACAGACACACAAGACAGAACCACAAACCACCAAACAACTTCTGTACCATGCAAATGAGGAGGTGGCATTCTTCTTTTTACTATTGCCAAGGATGTTGTGTTTTCAGAAGTGGTGATTGGTGGCTTTCTAGTGTATTATCAAAAATTCGATAGTCGATTACTACTGTATGTTGAATATTGCAATATCAATATTATTAATATAATTTCAAACTAATTACAATCTACAGAACGAGTACCTGTATTTTCAAAAACTGCTAGACTAAATGAGAGCCAAATTAGGATTAATAAGGAAATGTAGTATAGCAGACTTTCAAAATATTTTTATTCTCATCTCCAATGAAAAAATGCTACCGTGTCTGCAATAGACTGTATTGCAGATTCTTGCGATACAGATATTGTATATGATAAATTTGCATTATATTGTATAGACCTAGTTTTTATTACAATTAAGGTAAGGATTGTAATAGGCTGAATAAGAATTTAAAACTCTTGTGCAGCATTGGTACATAGGAAATCCCTGGAGGTTCTAGCTCCTCCAGGCATATCTGAGTTCAGTGGTAACACACGTCTTGTATTTAGTTTTGATTTCCTATGGGGTTATGTTGTAAAATGATAATAATACATTATAATTTATATTATGTTGTCTTGGAAAAATAGTTAATCAAAATGCAACATAGTCAGGATTGTATAAAAACAAATCATAAGATAGAGATTGCACAGCTTTTATTTCCACATCAAACATTTTTATTCCCCAGTATCAAATATAGAAAGAGTAGATCATATAAGAACTGTAACATTTTATATAGTTTCTTTTATATTCAAAACATATTGACAAACTTGATCTAAAAGACTGTTTGGAGTGCATCTAAGGTGGTGCATTTACAGAAATCTTCAGGTATCAAGAAATCAAGAAGCCATCTGCCATGTTTGATTTTTTTCTGACCATTCTCTGTAAAATCATTGTTTTTTTAATATTTGGACTAGCCTCACTGGCACCAAACAATCTTGCTATATCAAGCTAATCATCATTATTTGTAGATTTTGATTAACTTCAGGAAATTCAATTACTACTTCTATTAATTGCGTCATGTATTGTAATGATTATTTTGCTTAAGTAGGTCTTTTTGTGTATCTATTTGTCTGAACTGGTATGTGAGCAGTGGGACCTGCAGTGGGGGTAGTGCCGATATTTGAGCATGTCTCCTGTTTAATTAGATTTGTGCAGAATGTCAGGAGATTTACTTGCTGTCAGCGTTCTTCAAAACCATTAGGCCAAATGAGCTTTTACCATCGTAAGGATCCCCTTCACTATTCACTAGCACTATATTTTAGGTGGGTCCTTCTGCTTTTGTTTACTTGTTACTGTAGACAGAACAAAATTTGTCAATTATTTAGATTGAGTCTAAATTTCTTTCAAATCCCTGTGTAGAATGTAGGCCTTGTTTAGCTAATCTCTCTTAGTCCTGGTTGCCTCCACCAAGAAGGTAATGTTTTCGCTAGCACCTGTCCATTTGTCTGTCAATCTTTTTCAATCCAGATCACCATCTAGATCCATAATTTTTCAAAGAAGAATGCTATTTCAACTATATTATTATTTTTCCTTCACAAATCTTTCCATTGTTATTTTTATATTTTAGCTCTACGTTCCAGATGAAGATAAGTCCATATTTGGGCGCAGTGTGAACAAGCAGGTCTTTGAGGGTCTGACCACAGGCCTGCTGCAGACCATCTCCACTGTCCTCTCATCCTTATGGCCTCCCTTCTCTGAGAGTGGAGAGAGGATTTCCTCCCCTGACTCCAAGGTCAAGAGCTCTGCCACTGAGTCCTTCAACTCTCGCACTTCAGACCTCATCAGGTGTGTTCTGTGTGCCACTAAAACACCACCATATCTGCTTACAATGTATTTTGGTATGCTAAATTCTTAGAAACTTTTTAGTTTTTTTATGAACTAAAATTGGTTAAATTCTGTGCTTCTTCCTATTTTATTTTATTTACAAAACACAGAAGCTATAAATGTGGTAGTACAATAATTTAGTAAAACTTGATGCAGACTCCTTCCAAGTGTTGATAAATACAGTTTATACCATGGTCTGTGTGAATTCTCGATTCTGATTGGCTGGAGGGTGTCCATTATAAACGGATAATGGACACCTAAAAAAGAAGTTCCGGTCAAATAGCCTGATTGTAAGTTCTAAA
>JAVQKG010132102.1:0-13951 GCA_036025885.1 Hypseleotris bucephala | reverse complement strand
CCACCACCTCCTCCGCCATAAGGCAGTCGGTGTTATAGCAGTTGACGCAGACGCATGGGGCGTTCCGCCGATATACATTTGCTGTCGTTTACGACAGCCTGCGTCTAGTTTTGTATTTAATCAATTTATTCATTCAGTTTACTCAGTGGAGTCACCATGTTCTTCTCGTATCTGGGTGGGTTTTGTTTGTGTACTCTGGTTCATCCCATCAAACTAAATCAGGATCTTGGCAAATATTGAATGCAATTTGATTTATGTATAGTTGTTGACCTATTTGTGGGGAATGGGGAGTAGGGGTTTCTAAGTTAATTCATCCTACCCCTTTTGGTCTATGCTGCATGATGTATGTTGAAAATTGTGAAACGAATAGAAAATCAAACGAATAGAATCAAACAAGATGTCTGAAGAAAAGTGTTCTTTGGTATTTTTGTAAAATGCATGCTTACCAACTTTACAAGTCGACATCATTTGTGGACTGTATTATTCAACTTAACCAGCCTTGGTACATTACTCTGCTTCCTCACCTGATTTGACTGTTATACATAAACAAATATGTGCTCTGTTTTGTTTGTAGGTTTGGCAGATCCCAGATGGTGGCCTGACCACACCAATGACCGAGGCCATAGTGACATTAGAAGGTCACAGTAAAAGAGTAGGAATCATTGCATGGCACCCTTCAGCCTTGAACATCCTTCTATCTGCAGGTAATATTCAACTGCAATGTTATAAACTAGTTATAATAAAATTGTTGAATAGAAAACAAAACATGCAGACATCAATGTGGTGTTTTACATAAATTTGCATACTGAAACTACCATGTAAGTTACTGACTGGGAAATGTTCGAAAGCTTCAATGATGCACTCCCCTTTCGCCTTCCTCTCCTTCTCAAACCATGGCCTCACACAAACCAGGAAATATCAAAGTAATAAGCAGCAGCCTGAAATTGGCTTATTTTTATTTGAACTAAAAAAAAAATAGCAATAAAACATCAGCTCCATCATATTATTCCTGATAGATTCTTGTTCTTGATTAATAAACAATGTTTCAACCAATCTGAGAGCTCCTGTCCCATGGAAATGCATGATTGGTTGAAAACAAATGTCCCTGCTCTCAAAAACAACAATCTTTATAATAGTCAAAATAGTGTCTCAAAGTATCATTTCTTCTCTCAGATAACTTCTGATATGCTGTAATGTTGACTGTGTGGTTATTCTTGCTCAATTACAAAGTCAAAATATAATGTACTGCAGCTTTAAGACATTGATCAGTGGTACTGTCTAAATAAACTAATAAAGATTGGTCTGAGGGAGAGTTGAGGAAGACGTCTTTCCTTACTGTGATGGTGTTCAGTGACAGCCAGTTCAAATACTTATGCATTATACACGCAAGGAATAGGATATCACATTGCCAGCAATTTATAGCTCGTAATGTGAGTTTAAAGAAGGATCAAATTCACCTGAAAAATAATTACACTTTGTCTTAAGAGTGCAAGAGTTTTGTTACAGTTAAAATACATTGTAGTCTTTAACAAGATACATGTAGAATATCAGATCATTGTCAGAGCCTGCTGTTTGTATATGCAAATATGTGTACCTACCATTTAACCTACGTATGCACATACACCTAAATGAGAAATCCCAACAGAAATAAACTGAGAAGCAAAAATAACATGTAGGAATATGACAGGCTTATGACTAAAAAGTAGGCCAGTGATTTGTGCTGTAGTAAATGAGGCATACCTAATGTGCTGCTAAGAGCCATGTTGTTATCTTCATATTGTAGCTAGAATGAATCCCCAAAACCACATGGAACATCTCAACGTACATTTGCATACACACATGCAATTTGTCTTTAGAACCTATTTTACCAGTGCACTAATGTTGTTGGGCTAATGTTTTCCTCTTGCTCTAGGCTGTGATAATGTGATTTGTGTATGGAACGTGGGCACAGGCGAGCTCGTTTACCAGCTGAGCGATGCACACCCAGACCTCATCTACAGCGTGAGCTGGAACAAAGATGGCAGTGCAGTTTGTACCGTCTGCAAGGACAAGGCCCTGCGCGTCATGGACCCACGAAGAGGAACCGTGCTAAAGGTTATCTCTTAATCTCTTGTGGCATCAAAATGTTTCAGATTTTTATAAAGTAACTGTTTTCACACAGCAAAACTATTTTTATTTATTTAAACTTAATTTTATTCAAGGTTAAAGAGAAGGTCCACGAAGGCACCAGGCCTATGAGGGCTGTATTTCTTGCTAATGGAAAGATCCTGACGACTGGTTTTAGCCGAATGAGTGAACGACAGTTGGCCTTGTGGGATACGGTATGTCTGATGTAAATACTTTAGCATGCTTAGCATGATTTATAGCGTCAATAT
Source organism: Hypseleotris bucephala (assembly GCA_036025885.1). Classification (NCBI taxonomy): domain Eukaryota; kingdom Metazoa; phylum Chordata; class Actinopteri; order Gobiiformes; family Eleotridae; genus Hypseleotris; species Hypseleotris bucephala. The sequence continues at coordinate 11,576 of JAVQKG010132102.1, read as the reverse complement.
GTTAAACTGTATGCTGTTCAGATTAAACCAAATGTTTACTGTATTTGTAATCTACAGAAAGATCTGTCTGAGCCCATGGCTGTGCAGGAGATGGACACCAGTAATGGAGTACTGTTACCTTTTTACGACCCTGACACAAACATGATCTACCTGTGTGGAAAGGTATTTACTGTTAACATTAATAGTGAATATATTTGTAAGTGTTTTAATAAAGTAATAATTTTCTTTCATTTTATGTTAGGGTGACAGCACCATCCGGTATTTTGAAGTGACAGACGAATCACCCTATGTTCACTTCCTGAGCTTATACAGCAGCAAAGAGCCACAAAAAGGTGCAGGTTTTCTTAGTAAAAGAGGTGTAGATGTCAACAAGTGTGAAATCGCCAGGTAATTACATCATTGTTATCAACTAACACAATCAACATACATAAGATAATAGAATAACCGATAACTTATGTTAACTTAACATTACTTACAAATGAGTCGTGCTATACAAATAAACTTGCCTTGCCTTGCCTTAATGTTTTTTAGGTTTTACAAATTGCATGAAAGGAAAGTGGAACCTATTTCTATGACCGTGCCACGAAAGGTAAGCCATATACATTTAAATTGTTATAATAGTAAGAAGTGGGAATGATATTAATATTATTATCATTATTTTATCCTTCCTTTAGTCAGACCTGTTCCAGGGAGACCTCTACCCTGATACTGCCGGTCTGGAGCCAGCTCTTTTAGCAGAAGAATGGATCGCTGGACAGGACGCTCCACCGCTGCTTGTATCTCTGAGTGGTGGCTACAGTGCACCTACTTCTAAACATGGCCGAGATACGCTCAGAGGCAAACCCAAGATGCTCTTGCAAGACTCTGGTGCTGCCAATTCATCAGCTGCCACCAGTACCACCCATACCTCCGCTGCCACCAGGGAGCACAAAACTGAAGACACGGCACACACAAGGGCATCGAGAGAGACTGATACAAACAGTGAGCGGCCCAAAAAGGAGGTGAGTGCATACAAAACACTGACCGATACATTGCTAATAAGGCTGGGCAATATGATTTTTATTTTACAGTAGTATTCAGAATTATAATTATATAGGTATATCTTGTTTTTTTCCCTTTGTTAGTAATAACATATTTGAATGTTTTATGAGTTTTTGTTGTAAAAAAAACGCTTTCGCTTTGGTGAAACTGCAAACACTTTTGAGCTTTTATGTTTTTATAGAAAACAAACTAAATCAGTGCAATGTATACAGCAGCCAAACAACATTCTGTCAGATATTTAGATGACCATTTGTATAGGTTTGCACTGGAGCAAAAAATAGAGAGTGTCATAAAGTGGAGATGCATTCAAAAAACAAACAAACAAAAAAAGTATTTGGTATGAAATGGTAAATCGTTCATCACTAGTTTCTTTAGGTAGATAAACTTTTTTTCTAAATTTTCTTCTCTTTGTCATTACAGGAGGATCTCTTGAATGAGTTACTAGCTGAGATGAAGGCATTGCGTGCGGTTGTCTTGGCACAAAACCAGAGAATCGAGTTGTTGGAAAGGCAGCTCGCTCGGATTGAAGACGGAGACGTATGAGGAAGTCACTAGTACCCTTTTTGTCCGAATAGACCATAGCCTTACTTGGGTTATTACTCCAGCTGTGCAAATGGTTTAAAAATAGTGTAGGGTAGTTGTGAAGAATACAAGGCCTCAATGTTTGTGTGATTCATTTGACGGTTTTAGTCCCGAAAAGAGAAGGAATATTGTAGCAGCAATGTAATGGCGTTAGTAGTAGTTTTGCAGAATCCATGCATTAATTTCTAAGGGCTTTGAAGAAGGTTTCAAGGCACACTACGTTGCCTGACACTAATGCACTAAAATATTTAATCTAAAGCAAAAGACTAAAGCTAGTTAATTTCTGCATTTGCTCTAAAACACTGATTAACAATTAGGGCTTATTAATCAGGTAGTGTGAGCTGCTAACTGTGACGTCTTTTTTCATTGTATGACTTGTTTTTCATTTTTTTACTATTCAATGCCATGTGAGAGGTCCAAGGTAGGAATATCTTCTGTTATGCATCATAACGGTGGGATAAGTGTAACTGTGTATTGTGCTTGAGTGTAGTCTTAACAGTAATGAAAAGGTAGCACTTGTGATTTGGTACCTCATGATGTTTTAGAGATGATTTTCTCTGGGACAATGTTTTTATATATTAGCTTTAGCTAGTTTTTGTTATTTCTTCCATTTGTCATTTGTGGAAAACTGGTTACTTGCAGCACACTTCTTTTTATGTCCTTGGCGCGCCATCCTCTGTACTGTATGCTAAACAACACAATAAGTAAAAAAATTACTTGTAGACTTGTGATTTTCCAAATTCCTTATGCAGCTAAACACAATAAGATTTACAAAAAACAAACTAAAAACCAGTAAGAGCTACAATTTGCAGTTCAGAAAGGTGTGAGGACAAAACAAGAGAGGATGCAATGAAATGTGAAACTTTTGACAGCGTTGGTGTGAAGATATAGTGGTGGGCTCCGTTAAGGTTTTCTGCAATAAGACCATATGGTACATTCCACATAAACTTACCTCTTTGTTTTCTGTAACGCTAACTTTTTCGTTGATTTTAACAGTAGCAGATAACTAGGACCACACTGTGTGACCCCAATAAACAGTAATTCTTTGTACTTTTGAGATGACTTTTTTATTCACAGACCAGTATGCATTTTTCACCGTAGTTCTTTATATGTAAACCAAATAATGTGCAATTGTGAAATAAGTAGAATAGTGGGTGTGGAATCTAGGTTAACCCTTAATGTTAACCTTATTAGCAGTGTACATGAAGAACAATTTAAGTTTTGTATTAATTTATAGACATGTCTAACAAACTACAGCAGCATTATTAATAATGAAATGGCACACATTTTCACAATGACAGATGTGACAATGTTTTCTACATTTAGTGTTAAGATTTGGTTTTGCAGTGCTCAAGAGGCTGTGGTCCTTTCTACTAGCCAAAAACAGGAAGCAACAATGTTTCAAAGAATGCAGTTTATAAATGACATATTTTGATACATTTACAGCAACATCCAAAGAGTATGTTTATAGTTGAATACTCTACTAAGAATTAAGAATTGACATGCAAACTTTGAACAATTTGTGCACAATATCTTTTAAGTGTAGATGACAGTGAATGTTTTAAATTACACCTATCACAGATGGGAAGAATGAGAAAGACTATTCAACCATGAGTTACTTCCTGTTTATGCGACCCACCCAGTCACTATATGATTTCTTCTGTTTGATCTCTCATTTTCACTGCCACCTTCTCAGAGCATCACAGCACTTCACTTTCCACAAAAAATGCTTCAAATGTAATCTCACCGCAACAAATATTTACCTCCTGACTATACCGCTTTGGTAAGTTTTACACATTTTTTTTAGATTTTTTCTTTATACAATCAGCTATATTTCTTTTGGAAATGTTGTTATAATGTCAGTTTAAAAATGTATGCAAAAAAACAAGTACCTAAAAACAGTAGCTAGGTTATTTTAGACATATAATTTAACTTGTGATCTATATAAAGGCATATACATTGCAAACTTAGCATTAAAATCTACATTTACATATTTAGTATCAAACCTGACATTCTTTGCAAATAAAAAACTTTAGTTGGCTTTTTATTTTTAACATAATTATCAGGTCATACTGATGCTGAATATCTTTATGACAGGAAACCATAGCTGCCTGCAGACTTCCTGTCGCTGCACTCATCACAGACAAACCAGGTTCTAGTCCTTCCTACAGCAGTCACACAGAAGTACAAGTAAGTTATTATTATTAATTTTTTTTACAAGCGTTATGATGAGGTTAGCTTTTGTTTGTTGCACTTTGCACCAGCCAAGTATTAATTTAACAGTTTTTCTTAAATAAGCAAAAACTTTCTAAAGAAGTTGGTGTGAAACTAGGAATAAATACCAGGTAGTGATGTTATGAAAATCTAAGCCTTTACAGCATATCCATTATTGCTCAGTTTTTTCATTATTTCATAGAAGTGCTTTATGACTAAATTTGTGTTTATCAATTAATGTTGCAATTTAGCTTTGCAAATGAACAACTCCACTTATTTATTTGTAGTTTTTGAAGTGTTCCCTAAAGTTGTCAACCACAGTGACTTTTACTGAGCAGCGTTGATGTAGGCTATGTATGCCAGTTTACTCATTAGTATTACTCATAGTCATTGTTTTTAAAATGGCCAAATTAATCACTAATTTTAACCCCATTTTTCTGTCTTTTTTTGCATTAGTAAAAATGGCTGAAAATGCTGAAAACAAAGTTTATTACGAAGTCTCAAACTCCACAATCCTGGTTCTCTTCTTCCTCCTGGCCATCCTTCTTATCCTGCTCTTTGTCATGTACAAATATCTAAACAGAGAAGCCCATGGCAAATATACCATTCGACGCATTGTGTACAGGGAAGGGGGGTTGCGGGATAGGGTCAGGGGTACCGCAATCACTTTTGGAAACCGTCTGGGAGTCCAGCTGTGGCCTCAAAGCGATGCAGACCTGGATGAAGAAAATGGTGATGAGTGTGATGATGACGATGATGATGCACAGGTGAACTCAGGGAACGAGGAGGAGGAGAATAGTGATGAAGATGACACTATGCAAGATGATGAACCAAAAACTGATGCAAAAGATGAACTTAATGCTGAGAAAGAAGAGAGTAAAAAAGCAATTGATAGTTCAGATGAAGAGGAGGAAGCTGAGGCCCCAGAGGTGACAGAAGTAAAGTTAGAAATAGAGCCAGTGAAGACAGTGGAGCTAGGATCTGACATCCAGGCCAGGGTAGAAACCAGCGGGCCTATTGTGATCAACCTAAACCAGTTATCAGGAGGTGTCATCTGGTCTGAGGAGGACGGAGGTGGAGATAAAGGCGGGGATGTGACCGCACTATAAAGAAAACTCAAAAATGTATCTATCTGTAATCTAAGAATGGAATAGATTGTTCATTTGTTGCTGGTTGTCGTTTATTTGTATAGCCTATGTTTCTAGTTTTGTATGCCTTTTGTACAAATGTTTCCAAATAAAAAAAAATGTAAAAGGGTGTGTTTTATTGTTTAATATGCTTCTCCATAGTCAAAACATAAACATAAACAAACATAAACCAAAAGGAGCTATGTCAATTAGAGTAGCCTATCCTGAGAGCCAACTGCACATTCAAATATCGAAAATCAAAAAGTCTTGCAAAAATGCAGAGTCGACTATTTCAAAGCAGTAACACAAGGACCTTTGACAATAAACTTTGCATAGACTTTATTAATACTTCAGACCAGAAAGAGCGGAGGCAAATCTATTCATGACAAAAAATATCTGTTAATTGGCGGGAGTCTATTTTGGAGTTTTAAATTGGCGCGCCCCGTAAAATGTTTTGGGTTTTGTATGTAACACCTTCATAGGCCAAGGTTGTGTCCCTTTTCTACCAATGGGGATGTAGCTCAGTGGTAGAGCGCGCGCTTCGCATGTGTGAGGTCCCGGGTTCAATCCCCGGCATCTCCAGGTTTTTGGCCATAATTTGATAGTGCCAACACTATAAATATCCAGTAACAAATGTGCTAAAGCCAAATTTAAACACAATATTTTGGGGAAAAAATAAGGAACTGTAAAAAAATAAAAAATAAAAATAAAAAAAACGCGATAGATAGATCGAGGTAGCATTTGTCTATATATGAGCCAGTCACTGAAGTTGTTCGGCGGAGTGAGGACATTACGCTCCAGGTTTTAATTGGTGTTTTAATTTGTCCTTAAGAAAATTCGTTATATTGATATTTAGCCTATATGATGGAAATAGCGGAAGAACTCTCAAACAACAAAAAATAAGCTGTAAAATGTCGGTAACCAAAAATTGGATAGTATCAATTAGCTTTCATTTTTTTGAGAACAGAGAGTCAATTAGGCAAAATATGAAGCAGAAATTGAGCCTCTTAAATATTTTCCTATATTTGAGACATGCGCAGAGGTCTCGTTGAAATAAACATCCACTGTAGTACTATAGGCTATATCTATCCATTCCTGTCTATTAGATTCAGTAGCCTCAACAAGCCTACACAGCGCCAGCATCCTCCAACTTACTCCCTGCTCTCAGCCAAACTTGATTGTAGGAGAAATGATTTCAGTAGACGTCACTCATCTGCATAGGGAGTAAGATGCCACCATCCAGGAGGGTTATTTTGCTCTCTGAAACGAACTGGATTATCTGTCTGGAATAAAAGACACGCTGGCTGCAGCATATCCGAAACTATAAAGATGGAAGGTAAGGTTCACATGCATTGATGTATTTTTATCCGTAGACCGGAGACACATCTGGGTTTCAAACTGCCCAAGATGGATGCAGCGGCGCTCTGCGAAGGGATGCACAGAGGAGAGGCAGGAGGGTATCGCCAAACAACAAGCACCCCCTCGTTTAAATTTCACCCCCTGCTCATTCCTCCCACTGTTTTGCTGTTGCAGGAGTAGGATGTTGCTAGCGTCCGCGGTGGTGGTATGGGAATGGCTGAACGAGCATGGACGCTGGCGGCCCTACAGCCCCGCGGTATGTCACCACATCGAGGCGGTGATCCGGAGCGACCTGCGCTGTGCTAGTGTGGTGCTCGGACAGGTGGACCCTCGCCTCTCACCCTACATCATCGATCTGCAGTCCATGAGCCAGTTCAGACAGGACACAGGTGAGAGCGCGCAGACAGGCCCATGTGGAGGCCTGCTTAGCTCCAGTGTTTATAATGCTATTTACACTGTATTATGATCTGAGGAAGGATGGCTAATTTATCATGCGATAAATTCATTTGTAGATGTCTGACTGCCACAGTAAGACAATGCATAACGACATTAAGATGTATGTGAGAAGGTTTCTATTATCAAGCCCATTGTTTATTGTGGTTCATTCTTCTGCATTTTGACAGTAACATTAATGCAACTGTAGACGATTGTACTAATCTGTGATATCAATTGTGATTCAGTGTGTCACTTTGTTCAGACTTGTCTGTGCTTGGATTTAACATGGTCACAGTGACAGCTCAAGTGCAAGTCATAGTCAAAAAATTTAGAAAAAGGAACCAGAGCAGATTGCGCAGACTGTCTTTGTACATGGGAATAGGGCCACTATGACAAAGACAGGGCTATGTAGGCTATCAAGATTGGCAGATTCCAGCATTGAACTTTTTCTCACAATATTGTTTAACAATAGGCTTTGTGTAGTTGTCTTTCCCAACCCAAATAGCAATAGACAGCAGAGTATTTCCCAGAGTGGGCAGAGTGGGGTCTGAGGTAATTAAAATGACAACAGGTTTAATGAATGAAAGTATTATATAAAACTTGGAGTGGGATGTTTTTACCTCATATGATTTTCCAGGAAAATCAAACACTGACAGTGCATCAATCTAAAACCCTGCTTTTAGTTTATAATCTACAGTAGAATGACTATTGTTCCTCAGGGTGGCCTGGGAAAGCAAACAGCCAGCTTTGAGCCAGATCGTTGTGCCAGCCAATCAGAATTCAGATCACCATGTGCTGTTACCATTGGCAACCTGTTTGCCCAAACTCTTAGCAAGCAAACCGAGACATGTTAAATTTGTTAACTGTGTTGTCCAGTTGTTCTCAGTAAACTACTGTACAAATATGAATCTTATTTGTCTTATTAAACTTTCTCTTATTGCAATGTGACATGTACAAATATGAGAAATAACGTGTCATTTATTAGTATGTTCTCATTGTTCTTCCAGGTACTCTTCGACCTGTTCGGCGCAGCTTCTACGACCCCACCTCTGCCCCGGGCCAGGGCTGGCTGTGGGAGTGGGAAAACGACTCTGGAAGTTGGACCGCGTACGACACTGACGTGGGCATCGCCATCCAGGCTGCTCGAGACCGGCAGCAGCCCTGGCTGGACCTGGCTCCACTGGGATTCTCCTACCTCATCGACTTCGAAAACATGACCCAAATCAATGGGCAGACGCAGCGCTGCCGGCGGATTCAGCGCCGCTCTGATTTGGCGTACCCCATGGTGTCCGGACCACTGCCCAAATCGCATCAGGCCTGGGGACCGGCAACTATGTCTGGCCCCGGGGGACTGCTGGGGATAGATGTGTCCGGTATGGGGATGAGGATGAACAGCAGTGGAAATGGGAGCGCTTATCCCAGTGGGGCACTCCCGGCTTCAGCCATCACCTCTTTAGGACAGCCCTGTGCCTGCCAGCAGTGTATGATGGTGCTTGGTATCAAACCGGGCTCTATGTCCACTATGTCCACTATGTCCACTGCACAGACTCTGGGACGAAGGCCACCACAGACTAAACCACCCATCCCAGCCTTGAGTCCCAAAATACATACTTATTCAGTCCCAGGAGGGTCGTACTCACTAACCCTTCCTCGGCCTCCATCGGTGCAGCGCACTCTGTCCCCACACAGGACGTCTATGGTAGGGGCTACAGGGGGCTTCAATATGGGAGGAATGGGAGGTCCCAGTTTTGTTGGTGGCAGTAGTGTGGGCAGTGGTTATGATATTGGAGGAGGTTATGCGCACTCCCTGTCTCTCCTGGGTTCAGCCACTGCAGCACTGTCAATCTCATCCAGCCGACCCCCTCTACCACCTGTCCCCCCACCTGTGCCCCCGCCCCCCACGTCCAACACACCTTCATCAGTGTCCACAAACCCCCCGCACCCTCCTTCTGCCCCATCACTCTCCGTGTCCTGTCCTGCACCGCCTGCCCCTGCCTCTGGTCCATCTCTCATCTCTACTGTCTCCTCCACCTGTACACCATCGCCTTCCGCCCGGGTCTTGGGTCCAGTGTCATCATCTGGGGCAGCGGCCTGTGCAGCTCCCCTCCCGCCCAGGTCCAGTCTGGCCGGACTGACCCGACCCGCCCTGCAGCGCATCGCCATGGCCCAGTCCCGTGCCCTCATCGCCTCTGGGTGAGTACATGTTACAGCCGTCTATAAGCATGTCAAGGTTGGTAAATAACAGAAAAAAAAAGTTTATTTAGTAATATGGTGAATATACAGTGACAAAATAGTCATAATAAGACTTCTTGCTTAGTTGCTTTTGCCCAGTGTTTTGACTATCTGAGCCAGTATTTTGCCAAGTATTTAAATATTGAGCAATCTGGCTTTTGAAGGTATACTATATACACTACAGGCTAACATCAGTCTCTATACTGGGCCAACACTGATATCAGTCAACCTTGTGAATATCGGACAACAGACAGGATCATTTAGACTGTGTTACTAATCATTATAATGCAAATCATATTTTCTAGGACCCTTGTAGTGCCCTGTTTACATACATGTAAACAAACAAGTGCAAACCCCTGATTAGCCCCATATACCATCTGTCTAATATTTCTGCATTGGTCTCAGTAATCTCAGTGTTTTGTGTGAGTGACCATCTACGTCACATTGATCAGGTGAGAGTCCACAGATGGTTGTACCTGCTGTTGTTAAACCTCCTACATCACTGATCCTGTCACCCCCGCTTCACTTGTGCCTGTCTATTTATCTGTATCACTGAGTGCTCCTGTCGTCACCTTGGTGCCTCTTTAGCCACAAAACCATAACTCAATCACGACACTGCTGATGCAATACACGAAAACCCTCCTAAAACTGGGGCAGACTGGGGTAATGAGTTTCACCTGGTATAGTGGAGACTACAACAGAGTGGACAGATTTTTTTTCTTTCAGTTTTTTAAACATATACTCCATAAATACATACAGTTGTAATTTTTGTGTGATTCATTTTGACCTAGTAAATTGGAATGAAATGAGTAGGCAATAAGTTATTATACTCAAAATTCACCAGTTAATAAAAACTGACACTTAAAATTATTATTCCAATAACCTAAATATTTTCATTATATGTATTGCGACTGGTATGTAACTATAGACGAACAAGTACAAATTTGACACTTTTCTGATTTTTTTTGTTATATAATATGCATACATCAAAGCATACTGTACTAATGTTTTGTTGTTGTCATTTTGAGCAGTGAAATGCAGCAGATGGGATCTAAGTGAAGTCTTAAAACTCGGAGGGTCTCCAAAGTCATAGATTAACTTAGTGACGAGTCTGGCCTTTGTTTCAAGCACCTGTTACTACTACAAAAATATGTCTTGTTTCTTTATCGTTCTGGTGACAAATATTCAACATTATTAGCGAAATCTAGTCTGCATATATACATTAACTTTTGTATTTATTTTTACATGTCAAGGTGTGATCAGTGCCATATGCTTTGGCGTTTACCTCCTCAGCATCCTGTCTCCAGATGGATGCTACACTAATGCTGTTAGATTAGCCTGGATCAGAGAAACGTGACTATCTGACACGCCTCTACTCATCCTTTTCTTTCACCTCTTTTCTCCAACTGTTTTCTTTAATCCACTTTATTCATCAAATCACTGGCTGTGTTGGCTAATATTAGAGTATAGGTCAAGGGTGTTACATGCTGAAAAATAAAATAAAATAAATAACGTGCTCTACATATTACATTGTAGATAGGAAAACAATCAACACTCACAGTCTTACAAAATAGGATTATAATATATTTCTAAATTAGAAATAATATCTAGTGTGAGAGTTGTCTTTTAATGTCTCTGCGTCAGCCCTGCAACTATCTGAACATTGCCCAAGTTGTACACCACTCTCAAGTGACTCCCAAGTCTCATAGTAGAGCAGAGAATAAATGAATGGGTATTATTAGGTTAACGTGAAGTTCAGTAATGCTTCACTGGCTTGGAGAAATCCTTTCCACTTAATGACAATGAGGTGACGTACATATATTGACATTATGTTAGTGATACGTGCTCCTGTGTGTCAGCCGTATGGTAGCCCAGCTTTGTGACGTAGCACCTCACAGGTAATCCCCAATCTCTGGCCTACAACCTGCGTTCAGTCAACAGATGGAAATAGGTGGATTAACTCTATAAAAGAGAGAGACCTAGAAGTAGCACACGCTATAACGACTGATGCAGAGCAAGAGCAAAGGACAAGTCGCTTAGGAATTTACCTGAAAATTTTTGTCTCTTTTGGGGATTTTCTTTTGAACAAATTGGGAAGAATGACTATCATTAAAACAGGCAGACCGTAAGTATACAGCCCCACAAATAATTGTTTTGATATAATAATGTATTGTAAAAATGTGTATGGTCGATTCTAATTTGTGTAATCGTGTTGTATAGTTTAGAAGAAATCTTATTTCTAATTTACCTTAGTCATTATCACTCCAATTCTATTTTTCATGGGTTTATATGCAAATATGATGAGGCTCTAGTGTATAGACCCCTTAAAATTTTGTAAACAAAACATTCTAAATTCCGGAATGTTGCCAACTGGAGGCAAAATCATAATACATGTTAATGGAGAAAATAACATTAACCACAAAATTTCACAAATTAAGATGACTTTGGCAAATGACAACCACTCTGTTACATGTAGGTAATGTCAGAGCCTGGTTAGGAAACATTAGTGAATGTACCTCACATTGTATGTTTATTTAATGTACACATTAGTATACAGGTGAATTTTTGGCTGGAGGTCAAATCTTT
>JAVQKG010131815.1:0-15942 GCA_036025885.1 Hypseleotris bucephala | reverse complement strand
TTCATTTTTTTCTGTATGCATGCTACTGAAGTGCAGGAGAAAGCAAAAGACAAATACATATTCCCCATTGTCATATTGTTTCATATTGTTTACAAAAATATCTGTCATTCATTAGTCCTCTCTAGACAGCACTGTCACCCAGCCCAGTATAAAGAGCAGCCTTTGAACTGGGGCCTTTTGTTTTGCAGAGATGTCAGAGAGCTCAGTTCTGGAGGCAGTGAGCTGTAGCTGCAGGTATAGTGTTTGTCAGTGTCATGTGCCATATGTGCACTCTCCCTCCAGAAACACTTCATACACCTGGGTTTCAGCAGCTTTGTGAGGAGGCTATGAATATAATATGTTTGGTAATAAAAGATGTAGTTCTTATTGTAACAGAAACTATAATTCTCAGTCCTTTTCAAATCACAAGCTGTTTATGTTGAGCATTTTTCATCCAAAGTCATCTAATTCTTTATGGGACTTCCTGTGGTCATTCAAAACCTGACCCTCTTCTGACCCGGCACTGGTTCCTCCCCGTTTAGAGAGCCAGCTTGACCTTTAACCCTTAGAGCCTGAAAGTGGGAGAGTGTAGTTCTCTCACAGAAAAGTCCTGGATCAGAACTAGCTTTCACATGATGTTTAATACACACTGGCCTGTCTAATTGTTTATCACTGTTGATGAATTAACAGTGTTGTATTATTATATTATTATTTAGGCCATGTTTCCCAAAATCATGTGGCCTATTTCAGAGGTAATTACCTCACACGCAAATGTGTATAGTCAGGCACAAATCCTAATAGTGTATCAGTTTGAGATTTTTATTTAAACCCCAAAACACAATGTGAAGTGTTTAAAATCAATTTATGATTTTTTTTTCTAAAAAGGGTAAGTCACTGCGTCAGCGCGCCTACTTTACGCACAGCGAGGCTCTGGAATTCCCTTTGTTTTGTCTCAGCGCCAAATAAAACCTGATCATGCAAATTTACAATTTATTTTAATCATTTTTAAACTTTTTTGTTAATGCTTAAAAAGAAGTATTCAACGACAAATCTACGCATTTGAACTAATATAATCAGAATGATAGCCCTGATAAAGACACAGAGATTGTTAATTCTCAAAGACTGCATTACATTGCAGACCAGGCTATAAACAAGCAACCTCAGTGCTGTACGTTTTATAGGCAATAAAATTTAATTAGAGAGCAAAGAAAAGTCATATAGCTTGTGGCCCGGCACTCCATACAAAGCAGCGCTCTTACAGCACACATTCTGACTTTGCATTTAGGCTATGCAGCAAAAATATGTCGTGATGAACAAGATGGGCAACTACACAAAGAAAAAATAAAAATAAACGAATAAGAAACAAATATTAGGTCTACATGATCAGCTGTAATCAAAACAACCTAAACTAAATATATAATCTTGGAATATTTATGTGTGTGGAAGTGTATTGTTTATAGTTTTTATTTCTAGACATAATTAATTATTATTTTTTTATATTAAAATCAAACCAGCATCTTAAATTAAGTGTCACCGTTTGGTGACTAATTTAATTGATATACGACACTATAAGGTTAATTAATATAAAGTTTTATTTCCAAAAATATTCTGAGCATTTATATTCAAAATCCATATAAAAAATAAATTCTGATAGTCCACATTTACTGTAGTCGAATAACTCCAGCCTTAACTTACCTTTATTTCTTAGTTCTATAATATCATTAATCCATGTGTAAAATGAGAACAGTGAAGTTAAGAAGGTCTATTAGACAGTGTCAGTAGCTCAGGTTTTGCAGATCAATAGTTGTGAGAGTTTCTGAGAAGAGGTCAAACGTGTCGCCCGAAAGAGACACTGGACTTTGTAAAGAATCTGACAAACTCGGAGAGAAAGGCGATAAGAAAACTTGGAAATCTTGCAAAGAGGGGTCCGCCAACGGGGAGTGCGTATTGTTTGGGCCTATTGTGGGTTCACACATGGAAACAGTGGGCGCTGCGTTTGAAAAATATTTCACATGTTTGTCATTGCTGTTCAAAGACGTAACACTCGGGCAATGGTTCTCTTCACTGTGTGCGTCCTGGCCCGGACTGTTTAAGGTATTTTGGTGTTCCAGCTCGTCTTCCTCGTCCTCTGCGTCCGCGTATTTACCGTCGCTGTCCCGGTTTTCTTTGCTGTGACTTTGCCGCTTGTGCTTCATGCGCCTGTTCTGAAACCACACTTTCACCTGTTTCTCGGTTAAATCCAGTGAGGCCGCTATCTCCACGCGCCGCGGTCTGCAAAGGTATTTATTAAAGTGGAACTCTTTTTCCAGCTCCAGCAGCTGTGTGTTCGTGTACGCGGTTCTCAGCCTTCGTGATGCAGCTCCGCTTCCAACATCGGCTTCATCCGCCTCTGGTGAACCTATAAACACAATAATAACATTTACTTCTTCACAAACAATCTCAGAAGAGTATGAAGAGAAACACTAGGGCTGGGGTGAAACTTGTGGCAGCTAGTCACAGCCTCTCAAAGATTTATGGTCTCGCGGTAGAATATGATGGGTCTGCGTGGACAGGACAGGACGCGGGCTGAAGATTAATGAACATGCCAGCTGCTGGCCCGTGTTTGAATCTATCACTCTCCATTAGTGTCAGACATTAACACCTTTACATTACATCACAACCAAGTACAGTGCTTGATAAGACGTTAGATAAATGTACAAAAATATCTATAAAAAAAGAAAGATTCTTGTTGCAAGAGACGCCTACATTTTACGCGGGCCCCATGGAGACAATGAGCAGGCTTTTTCAGAGGTTATTAATCATGTCTTGCCTTGGGGTGAGAAGTAGATTGGTGAGGATCCAGTGGACGCTTGGCTCCTCTTGATGCTTTTCTTCTCCTTCATCCACGGGTATTCCTTCGGTGGACACGCAGTCTGGAGCGGACCCACGCAGCCTTTCCCGGTCTGTCTGGAGCGGGTGTTTCCGTGGCTGCCGTGGCGTGGATGTCCAGCTGCGCTCAGGCTCGGGATGTTGTGCTCAAAAGGAGGAGGAATCAGTGTTGAGTGTGAAAGCGCCGAGCTCTTGATTGATGAACTTTGAAAAGCATCAGCGACAGGGTTAGTAAGAGATGTCAGGCACTCGGCGAGCGATGGCTGGCTGTTGATAAAACCGCTCTCGCACCCAAATTCGTAATTCATCTCCTTTTTAAAGTTTAAAACAAACTACCATTAGACAGGTTAGTCATAAAGTGCTAATGTGGATATAGTCGATATGAGAGTTCTATGGCATTAACTATAGCCCGCACGAGGCCATGCTTGGAATTAGATCGTGCTGCTTGTCACATGATTACATCTGCCCAATGACAATTTGGGCTTTTTATCAAAAGAAGCCACTGTCCCCTGTGATTGATTGAAAATGTCGGAGTGGTAACGCCTCATTCCGTAGGCAGGGGTGTGCTTATACATTTTTGGGTCAGTTTACTTACCACTGACTTCCCCCCACACTCCACCCTTCTGACACACACTCTCCATTAATATCTACAAGACCACGAGATGCGCGTGCAAGAGAGACATGGAGACACGCAACTGTGGTGGGTTGTTTTCATGTTCTTGTTGCCATTATTTACCCATTACCATTATAAGTCAGTTCAACCTTTAGATTTCAACGGTAGCCTATACCTCCATCATTGTTTAGGCTTTGAAACAATTTAAATCCCATTGTATTGTTATTATTGCACATAATGACAAATTAAATACAGTTTGGAACTTTGGTGCTAGTTCATCAACGCATTAATGCTGGCAGAAAATAAACAAATTATAGTTTTATTCAGTTTAATTTTGACCCAGCCATTTGCATACAGTTTGCGGGATTTTTTTTCCACAAAACAATGTTGATCCACGCAGCTTCTGTATTTTCCCTAATGTTTACATGATTATA
This sequence comes from Hypseleotris bucephala, assembly GCA_036025885.1. NCBI lineage: Eukaryota > Metazoa > Chordata > Actinopteri > Gobiiformes > Eleotridae > Hypseleotris > Hypseleotris bucephala. Next base: position 12,048 of record JAVQKG010131815.1, on the reverse strand, counting down.
TAATATGATTTGCCACTAAACTGTGAAGCCAAAGCTATAAGGTGGTGGAAGTTTATTGCCCCGGCTCTAAACAAAGAGCCCCGCTACTCGCCTGTGCGCGTGATCAATCTTTCTCGCCTCGCGCTCTGACAGCTTCCTGCCCTAAGAACACATTTGAAGCATCTAACTCTGCCTTAGATCATGTATGGCTCGGAGAAGCAACGGTGTATTCTGCGTCTAGGCGCCAGGACATCTTATAGTTTAGATTGTGTGATTGTAATGTAATGTTTATTTAAAAGGTTGTCATTACGCACCACTTTTACAGGGTTAAAATATTGTATAAACTAAACCAAAGCGTTCTTTTCGTTTGCTGAAGGGATTTTCATGCCAGAAGGAAACAAAAAGAAGAGAAAACTGGACTTGGTTAGTGGTAAGATGCTTTGACATTGGATCAATTGTTCGCTGAGGTGAGTGGGTGTTGGCATTCAGCACACAGCCATTCACCGCTACCTTCTCTCTCCTTTTCCCACACCGCCGCTCTGATGGACGGACAAAATTATCCAAATAATTTTAATGTTTTAACAAAAATATATTTTTGCATTTTAATTGGATATTTCTTGTGTGTTTTAATCCCAGTTATGATATATATAAAAAAAAGCTGAAGATAAATCATTTCTGGCTGTTGCCACTTTGATTTAAGTATTCAAACGCAATGATATTTTAATGTTATTATGTACAGTTCAGTTCATGTTCAGTTATAATTAACACAGGTACCATATATTTCTATCCATAGTAGTATTTCTTGCAGAGATAAATGTTTGATCATCATGCGTAATATGATCATTCCTGGAACCGCTGCACTGATTTCTATTAAAATGCACAGCAATTGTGGAAACATCATTTTTCAAATTCAAGTCCAGAGACATAGTTATTATCTTTAATTAATAAAAGACAGGCTATTACTAATAACTGTTTTTACTTTGCTATTTAATTTCTGTCTTGTGTGAGTTTGATAGAAAGCAGAGGGGAACAGTGAAGAGCTGTGAACAAGAGCTGTGCGTTTCCCGTCTGTTGTGAGACATCTGGAGAGCAACGCAGGCCAAAGCTCCACAGCAAATGTTACGTGGGATTTGATGCAAAACATATACCATACTATGTTTATAAATATAAAATAAATAAACTAATAAACTAATATTTGTTTCTGATGTGCAGTATTTACCCTGCATTGGGTTGGGTAAAATTTACAGGCTACTTATTATTCTACGGATTTTTTTTATCACACGTTCTTTGTTTTGCACCGTTTGAATTGTTATTTTGTTTTTGGTCACATTTACAATCTTACATTGACCACCAAAACCCAGAGAAAATACACAAGGGCGCTGCAAAACGCATTTGGAGTGCGCGCCTTTCTGCGTGAATGCGTGTGTGTTTGTGTGTGAATGTGTGTTTGTGTTGGAGTATTCCACATTACTGTTTTATTTATGGGCCTCCCGGATTCACGACAGGATCGGACATATACTACAGAAGCTGCAAATCAACGCACCGTGTAAGCTGACTTGTGCGTAAATATTGCATAAACACTTACCTGATTTGGCCCCATTGGCATACTGAGAGCAGGTGACAAATAAACGAATAAGACTGATCACAGATTCAATGTCCTTACAATACTGACGGGCTGTGATGTCTGACCGCAATCATGGCAACGCAACAATGGTATGCTGAGAAATAATGCGTGGATTTCTTAGTGTGCTTAAAATTGTGTATGGAAGGCACAAAAGAGCTCTTTACAAAAAACATGCCACTATCTGCGTGCTTTCCTAAATCGAATACCTCAGGTGACTGCATATATAGCAGAACTAGTGACCTATATTTTGTCGAGGACCTACTGTGGGTTTTGGAGCCCGGTTAATAAGCTGCATATGGGCAACTCCAAGGGACTGGGAGGGAACACAAAGGAGGAAGGGCTAAAGGAAAAAATGGTTTCATTTGGAGTTATATCTCAGTGTTTGGATCTCAAAATCTAGGTTATTTGTGTTAATAAATGTTACTTTGTATAAATTATTTACTTTCAAGCATTCATTTACAAATGAAGGCCAAGGGATATAGGGTTAAAATAGCCTATCTAAACACAACTACACGCATATAAATAGGCTATAATTAAATCTCTATGGCTTTTTGGTTAAATATTTTTTTAAAAAGCAGTGGGTCAATTTTTTTTAATGCAAAGGGTTATCAAAACTATATGTATAGGCATATGTAAGGTAAACATGTGTCTATATGTATCTATATAATACACATAAAGACATTTTTCCTATGGCATCTTTTATTAAGAGCCTTTCAGTATACACGAGACAGAATTGCATTAGAGACATATTTAAGCGTTAAACGAGTCTACCACTACATGAATCCCGATATCAACCCCAGATTGTGATTGTGATCGTTTATAATGTAGGTTCTGTAGTGGGACTGGTGCAGACTGGTGGAAGAGGGGCGTGGTCTTGTTTTGCTGGCCCTAAACGCACCAAACAGCGGATCTGAAGCTGCAGATGAACCGCTGGCGCCCCCTTCCGGCGCTCCAAGTCAATCAGCCAACCCTCTTGAGTTGAACTGCTGCTAGCAGGTAAGCTAACTCTTAATTAGATCAGTTATATGTCAAACACCTCTCTTTACCGTGGTGCCAGATTATTTTAGGTTTGTTCAAGTAAAAAACAAATTGTGTACAGACTACGAATACGGCGTCCTTTGAATGCGTTTGTCCTGTCAGCAACAAAACAACAAAAGGATGCTTTAGCAGAGTCTAGACGGTTGTAAAGTAATTAGACGTTTTAAAGCAGACGCATTTGCAGTGCTCCCACGACCCCCACCTACACTCTGATCGCTGAGCCTCTATATTTGTGTCTACGACTGTGTGTGAAGGCTATATGCGTCTTATGGATCACCTTTCCTGTTAAAGGCCTGAGCTATATAAACTCATATTGCGCAGACTTGTTGAGCGCGCACACTCTTACCCAAACGCTGTAGTCACACACTTTGCTGTTTCGCACCTTATTAACAGTCTCTGCAGTGATTTTGGTTTATTAAAGCCAAGCGGCCCAATGCAATATGCACAAACACTGAAATGTTCTCAGGCGCCTTGATGTAGAGTTAAAAGGCAGTAAATTCACAGAAATTAAGGCATAATTTTAAAATGTTTGTTGAATTTAATGCATTGTATTTGTTGTGTTTTTACTTTTCAGAACTGTTTGCAATGGTTACAGACGCATTAATTTGATTAAATGACTGTTTTACGCGCGCAAAAAAGAGGTTGGGCTAATTAACCATATTTATATAAACACATTTTTTAAAACAACACTAAAGTACTCTCAAATTTGTACCATATTAATATTATTATTTATATTATTCTAATGATTCTTTGCGCCATGAAATTCAGTGGTCAATCCATAAATGGCAGACCTTGTATAGCTAAACACATTGCTTTTTTTTACTTGATTAGATAAGTTACAATATTGAAGAATTATTAAAACAGTATCTTAAAGCATGTCACGTCAATATCGGTATTACGCACCATTTACGCATTGATTATAAAAAGTTTTTCTTCAATTGTCAGTGTCATCAATCTCAAACAATTAGCAATAAGGCTGTTGGGCAATGAAAAATGTAAGATTGTTTTGTCTAATCAATCTACTTATATTTATTTTTGAGGTATTTTAAATGTGCACACTGAATCGACCTATAAAAAGACAAAAACAATAACTTAACAGCATCAATAGGTAGCTGGATGACATTCAAGAGTTCAGGTAGTCTAGTTCATGCAAACAACTAAGATCATTGATTTGTGAACATCACAAAAAGACATGTAGCTACATTCAGACGAGACACTCTCTCACAAACACTGCACATAACACCTACAATAGCATCCAGAGTGGCCTCATCAACTATACAACAATATGTTTATTGACTCCCTTTTCCGTGTCCCCTACAGCTGCATTACTGCAACATTAACTGTCTCTTTGCCGCTCTTTGTTTTCCTTCTTCATCTTCATCCTGCGGTTCTGAAACCAGATTTTCACCTGTCTTTCGGTCAAATTCAGAAGTCTGGCTACTTCATATCTACGGTCCCGGGGCAGGTACATGTTAAACAGAAACTCCTTTTCCAGTTCGAGGATTTGGTGTTTAGTGTAAGGGCAACGCTTTTTTCTGGTGGGCTTTGCGTGGAGCCAGTTGGATGATGGGTTATCTATAGAGACAAAGGCAAGTCAGAACCATAAGTGATACAGGGAGCTGTTTCTGTGATAGTGTATACTGCAATATCTTAAGCAATCTTAGTCAATAAGAATCTAAATAAACATGTAATAAACCAATAGGCAGTGTAGGCCTTGTTTTATGGCATTGGGACAGTGATAATGGGACAATATCATGGGACAATACCAATCATTTTTTTCCTTGATATAAATGTACAGGCTTTAACACGGTGTAAGTAGACGTGTTTGTAAAGACTATATAAATTGTAGACTACATGTCTACGCTTCATGTATATGTCCCCTCTATCCATCCTCAGTATCTTCATCATTAACACAGGGGTCTTACTTGGGTCCACGTCCTTCTTGTCTTCTGCAGGCGGGCTCTCACTTCCACACGACGGGATCTCGGTGAGCGTGGCTGCATTCTCAATATCAGACAGCAGCGGTTCCAGTGTCGTGCACTCAGCACTAGCAATGAGTGGCTCCGGTTTGATCTCATAATGCGCGGCTGTCGGCGGTAATCCCGTTAAACACAGGGACGCGGGCAGAGGCTCAAGAGTCCAGGATCGAGGGTACATTCCGTCGCCATCTATCGCCCCGTTGCCACCGCTCGTGCTGTACGCTTGATGGATGTACGTGGGTGCGCTCGGGCTCCAAGTCCCGGGGAAAAGAGTCGGTTTGTTTTGTAAAAGACAAGACTCTGATCCGCCATATTCCCCGCTCAGCAGGGACTGCTCCACCCCTGATGCGGCTGACGGATACCTTGGTGCCATGTCTTCTTGTGCATCTACATAAAAACCTGTTCCCAGAGCCGACATTTCAAAAATAAAATGAGCAACAATCCTCCAAAACAATTAAAATCCAACGAAGGAATCACAGAGAATTCATACTGCTTTGCTGCGCCAGTTGCATCTCAATGCGTCCAATAAGTTGAACCTTGCCCAACATTGGATAGGGCGCCCCAAACACGTGACCGTGGGACAGAACAATAAATAATAAATCAGCCTGCTGCTCAACTAAATGGCCACCATTTTCCCCGCCGTATTTTAATCCCCGCGCATTTACTGGGATTTTTTTCCTTTTATAAGCAATATATGTTATGATTTTTGGTCAAAAGTTCTTATGTTTATGTTAAATGAAACTTGATTTGTTTGTAGACAGGCAATAAAGTATACATAAATAATAAGTCTTTATTGTGGCCTACAAAATAAACGTTATTAATTTTACAAGCACATTTAATACATGTAGCATACTGCTTGTCAGTGCTTTTATAAGATCCCTCTAAAAGTTATGAGATGGAAAGATGTGTTTAAAGGCTAAATGGAATTTACAATATGAAAACATATGTCCAATAGTGTGTCTTGAGTGCATATGTGGGCTGTGGGCTTTCTTTGAAGACACGTCAAAAACAGAAAGTGGGCTCAAGTTATTTGGGTGCAATATAACCACGCGTTTTATCACGGGCAATTGGGTTGTTTTTCTTCGGGTTACAACCTGGCTGTCCAAAGCTAAATATCTGCAATAAAGCTGAGCCATTGTATCCTTTCTTTCAGCGCAAGACAGACACATCCGGCATTTCCTGCGGCGACGCAACTGACACTGCAATGATCATAACCGAGGCCTTGTCTGAGCTTTTCAATCACTTTTTGGCTTCAGAACGTTTGGAAACTTCTTTTAGACAAACTAAAAATCTAATTTTACAATGTTTATATCGTTTTAAGCTTAAATAATTGACTTTACGCATGGCCTTTATCCATGGATGTACATGCATTTTTCTGCAACACAATTTATACACATTTTATTATGACAAAATAATTAGATTTTCTAATGCGTCGATTTTAACTGAGGCAATCAAGGTAGTTTCATGTTGTGGGGGAAATAATTTAGCCCAACAACGTGAGACTACCTAAACCACTCAACAGCCCGCTCTAGTTCTTCAGGAGACGCTTCTTATACCATGGTGCGTAAAAGAAAGTATTCTATGTTACACAAGTGCGTGATTATCTCCCAAGACACTGAATTTATAAACTTAAAAAATAAAACAAATCATGACTACAGTTAAAATAAAACATCTTTTGAGTTTTTCCTTCTAGTTTGTTGGAATGCACACTATACCTCAAAATGAAAAGGTATATTGACACATTTCTATAATACAAATCAATTTAACTTAATTGCATGTAACGGTGTTAAAACTGACTGTGGTGCTAAAATAATGTCAATTTCTCGAATGAGAAATAAATTGTTTTCAACTCACAAACCACGTCCACGTCTTATTTTTAACCATGTTTTAATCCACATATAAAAATACAAAACAAATGCCCTCCCATTACTGACTGACAGCTGTCGTTAACAGCGCACATGCAGTGAATGAAATAAGAAGCGTGCATTTGCAGTGATTATTTTTATTTGTTTGACTCTGCGAAATGTGCAAATGATCATCAGACATCGGGCTCTCCAGGCTAGACATAAGCTGTCTCAGGAAGAAGGCCTACATAATAATAACACAGACTCAAGTCCAACATGCATTTTCTGATAGGATAGCCTATACAATATGTACAACAAGTCCAAGCAGCTGCGGTCACATTCTTAAAAACACATTTAAGCCATTTATAAATACACCACAAATAGAAATAAAGTGAACACTTTCAAAAGAACAATAATTAATAAGTTAGCATTAGAGTCCATATTCACAGTTTGGCGGGACGCACGCGTGTCTCATGAGAAGCTGAAGTTAGTGGATAACTCTCTGATCCTGTTTTCGCGGCTCATCTTCTTCAGTTTCATCCTTCTGTTTTGGAACCAGATTTTGACTTGCCTGTCCGTGAGGTGCACGCTGCGGCTGATCTCCAGACGACGCTCTCTCGTCAAGTACATGTTGAAGAGAAACTCCTTCTCCAGCTCCAGGGTCTGGTGCTTGGTGTAGGGACAGCGCTTCTTGCGGCCGCTTTTTGCTGTGAGCCAGTTCGCAGTGCTCTCCGTTTTACCATGTCCTGTAATAAAACATTATATGTGAGGTGATATTTAAGGCAACAGGTGCAGAAAACACATCCACCTAGAGCTCAGAGGAAACCACGCGTCTTTAAAAAGGAAATAGGTGTCCAATAAAACCAAAGCCACACTGACGTGAAATTAAATTTCTCTCTTCTGTTAATACATTAACACAACAAAGCGGGTTAAAAAATACGCAGATTAAAATTAAGTACTGACCTCTGTGTAACCTTCAAATATTACATTTGATAACCATTTTTAACACCAAGCCAAACTGCAGCAGCCTATAGCCTATTAAAAAATAGCCAATGTAATTCACTCCGCACACGAATACAGCCAACATCAGTGTCTGCATCAAGGCATAAACTACAATTGCGCGCTGTGTTGAAATGATGTGAGGCCTCAGTCTTTCAACTATTACAACTAGTAATAGCAAAAGGAAAACAAAAGGACTTTTCTGGACAATCATAGTCTTCAGTGCTCACTTGGTGCAAATAGAAGTCTTTTTTTTTAACAGTCTTTTAAAAGTTGCACTATTGTTTTTACTCATGTGTGGGACTAATAACCCAAAGTCGACGTGCGTAAAATGCGTATATGTGGAAAGATTGCACAAATAATTCTCACAAGGATTTTTTATTTTTTATTTTTATGTCGAATAGATTTTTATTATATAATTTTTTTTGTATTTTGTGACAAAAAGTTAGGTTTGTAGAGTTGTATTCCCTTTTGATAATCATTATAAAACGACTAAATACGTAAGACTATATGCGAGATGATTGTTATGCTCCATTTCTGTTCACCTTTGGCGGGTTTCTCCGGGCTCGTGGCGGCCTCTGCGGGCTCTGGAGAGGATGAGACATCTGAAGACGGGCGGCTATCCTCGTCCCTGTCCGCAGCTCGAGGCGCCTCCTCGTTGCTCTCCTCTGTGCGCTCTGCGGACGCAGCGTGCTGCTGCTGGGACACGGGCTGTGCGTCCAAACGCACGGCTCTCTCCGGGCTGCAGTGGTTCAGTTCAGACTGGGCGTCGTGGTATACCCTGGAGGACGTGTACGGTGTCTGGGACAGGCGGAAGTAGCCAGGCACGGGCACTGTGCTGCCTCCGGAATAGGGGATGTCATCTACGGTCGCTGCTTTGGGACATTTATCAGGCTCATAAAGGCAGTACGTGTTCTCTTCTTTAATGCTCGCAGAGAATGAACACGGAGTCATATGCTGCACGGCATGGGGTTGCTGTTGCTCCACTCGGCACGAACGCGACGGTTCCAGCCACGTTTCCATCCCCTGGACGTAGGGAGCAGACGCGGGAATATGTGCGCTCGTTTCGCTGCGTTTAGCAATCCCAGGGAAGCAAGCGCCAGCTCCGGAAAGTCCATAAGAGTACTCTGCTGCCGGTGGTAAATACACGCCGTTACTTTGGTAATAGGAGCCAGGCTCGGCTCTTGCGCTGATTAAGGAATCCACAAAAAAGGGGTTTGCAGCCTGGTTGTTGGGGCATGTCATCGTCGTGGTGGGATAATTTGACGGCGGGTGAAGAAAAGCCTTCCTGGCTGACATTTCTTGAGCAAAACATTGCTGAATAATTACTGATACTCACGCTTCTCACTGTAGCGTGCAGCCAATTAAAACACTAGGCGGCTGCTGGCTCCACCCACTCCACAGTGTCACAGATTATGTTTTGGGCTAAGTGAAGGAAGCCTAAAGTGTGCGTTGTGTGTTAGAAAGTCTCTTCTGGATTCTGGATGTATCGCTCGAGCCAAGACTGCTTCTGTACGTTCAAAAACAAGCCCCATTTGACAAGTCAGTTGTTGAAAGCTGTCCCCAGCAATTATGTCCAATGCATAGTTTTATGGCCTATTTTACAGCACTGTAAAAATGGAGGGTTCTTGAGGTGCCTCAGCCGCTCAGGGGTGCATCAAACATCCAAAAGTCTTTGTATTTTTACTGTAAATGTTTGTGCTGCTTTTTTGCCCACAATCACAATATATGCCTATAGTTATATCCTGTAGTGTACTACATTTTTTGTATGAGATTGTTTTTGTTTTTGCAGATAGTTGTAGAATAAACACGTGCGTAAAACTATTTTCTTAAGGTGACACGCACGCGCACTCAGCCGGGCTTAATGTGTTGCCCTAATGGCGTCTGGACATAGCTCCTTTTTCTTGTGATTAGAGGAGTTGTCATTCAGGTCCATTACAAACACACACCGCATTAAAAGCTCTGTGTTTATCTTCCTATAATCTCTTGAAGACAGCAGTGGACGAGTAGGTCATGAGTTGTTTAGGCACACACACATTGTTCCGAGTCAAGTCAACTAAATTGGGCTTGACCAAATGTTTAAAATGTTAAAGTTGATAAGGTAAATAATTAAATAATTCATATCACCAGACCACAAAATACATGTTATTTAAATTAATACAGCCTATTTTTCTGACACATGTTGGGATGAATATGAAGGCAAATGTAATTTTTTGTTAATCAAACATGTCTTCTTTAATTATAAATAGCCTAACTTTCATATTGAATGGCTCAATATTAAATAATACTTTTTACTCGATATTTCTGTTCCAACATTCCGCACATTAAATAGCCTATGCTTGTAAATGTATATAATTGGTATGGGTCATTGGCACATTAGTAGTCTATACATGAAGGTCAGCCAATAGGCTATTAAGGGCGCAAGGATTAAACCAATCTATAGCCTATAAGCTAATTATACAATTTTGTAGATTTTAAATGATAAATACAATATATTAAAAATATTCAGGCAAACATGGAGACAAGTTATTATTTATTTTGCTATATTTTATTTATATTTAGTTTTTTTTCTTTCTTTTAACAATCGCCGAAAAAAATAAGTCACTGTCACGGCAATGCCAAAATTCTGGCTTATAGGCCAGTTATATAGAACATATTCTGTTATTACGGATTTAGTTTTTATTTTACTTTTTGCCAATTGTATCAAGTCCTTTTCAAATTGGTACGCTAGCGTCTAACCTTCCAATGCTTGTATGGTCGCATCACGTCTAAACAACATAAAATCGTAATGCAAACATAAAATATGTAGGCTATGTGATTATAAAAGTTAGTGAGCCACAAAACGTCAAACTGAGGCCTTTTTAGTGTGTGCTCAATGATGTTCTAAGGGCGGATGACTCACCGAAGGCCGATACTTCGCCTTTCAAAGTCAAAGATCTCAAAAACATCCCACTGTTTGTCAAGAAAAATCTTACTCTGCACTGTTAACTTGTGGTAGTTCTATCAAAATTTTATTTTTGTGACACCATAAAAGTATGCCATGTAATGCCTTCACGTGGAGTTAGGGACAGGTTATAATAAAAATAAAGTGCAACAAAGAATCCACTATGGCATAAAGTGACAATATATCACCTACCTGAAAGTCGAGAATTCCCGAGTGGCGTCAGACGTGGAGACTTCTTTTATAGGCCTATAGTTTCTCAATTCACGGCAATGACATTGATCGGATGAGCGCCACCAAGTGGACACAGTCCACTGTCGTTCACATAATATCACGGATATTCTGAGGAAGACACTGCTGCAGATGACGCTGGAAAGGTTCGCGAGCACAACTTCTGAATCCGGAGCCCTTCACTCACAGTCAATAACCTTGGTCTCAGACGCTTTATTGCACTGCTCTCCAAATGCTCCAGACGAATCCCCGTTTTATGACCAAGTTACTGGAGCAACTGGGAGGATGTGCAGCAATCAAAGCGGAATTCTTAGGCGCTTCACACTGGACACAGGATGTAAGGCACAAGGGGAAATAAAGGCCCATTCAAGTTGTGTTTTGGGGAGCTGATAGCGGGTAATGATACTACTATTGTAGTCAGTGTTTACTGGACTTCCACTTGCAGCTTGACATGGTCTATGGGCCCACTATATCCAACAATATGCACAGATAAACAACTATTATTGTATAAATCCCTATGCATCACAATAGACCTATATAATAGAATAGATGCTGGTGTAAAATGAAAGCTAATGTCCCCTTCTCTCTATGTTGCATTTAGAATGAAACGCAACCAGACAAGTGTAAGTTGTATTTGGCGAGTCTAACCACACATTTTAGACCACCCCACACCATAAAACTGAATGAAGTCTTTGTAATGGATATCAACTTATACCACTACTGGCTCACATTTCCAGTCTTGGGGGAATAAAAATCATCAGAGCTACATATCATACATTTGATACGAGACACGTGCTGACACAGAAAGCGAATGTTTTACTGCGTTTCTTTACGTTATTTTAGACGGACGAGAATTAATAAAAATCCACCGTTATGGAAATCAAAGCGCAGTGTATATATCAGTGATTCTCAAACACTGGGTCAAGACCCATTTTTGTTGGGTCACCAAAATGGTCAGTTTATGAGAAACTGTTTTGTTGACAATAGCCTATATAAAAGAAAAAACATAACATTTTTAAAATGCCATTAAATAAAAAGCAAAACTGGGCCATACAAGTTTGGGCGCGATAACGGACCAAACAAAATATGGGTCCCCTGAAAAAAACACTGATAAATCAATGAAGATTTTACACGTCGCTGTATTATAACCAAATATCCCAATAGATCACAACGTGTTTATCAAAATAAAAGGGGCCTACAACAAACCCAAAAACACAACACACATTTATAATTTAACGCAAATGTATTGGATCAATAATATAATATTAATTATGGCAGCAAGAGAAAAACGACACACATAAGAAATCAGATTTAGCAGTTGTATAGCCAATAAAATTGAAATTTCAGAAACGTCCTTCTCGGCGAATGTATTGGCAAACGTTCGTCTTAGTGAATGAATGAATAAATGAATAA
>JAVQKG010131783.1:0-11593 GCA_036025885.1 Hypseleotris bucephala | reverse complement strand
GGTTTAGTCCTGCTTTAGTCCTGCTTTATTGACCTACTATATTCATTGTTTAACAATTCTTTAGTCCTGGTAAAGCCTTGTGTGATTTTTCATGACTTTCTAGAATATTATTTATAACTTAAATTACTTATATTCTGGATTTTTTAGGATAGCGATCCTTAGGTTATAAAACAAACATATTCTAAAACCTCTAAAGTCTTCAACTGAACATTTTCTACCACCCTGATCCTTCCTGACTTGTCCGTTCCTATGTCCTTCAAAGGCTGCAGTCTGTGGCCTTCAACTCAAGGCCTGGGACTAAACAGCCCCAGGCCTTGAGATAGGCTTACGAGGGACAGCTGAAGTACAGTAGATGACCTTAAACCAACACATGCCTGAGAAAAATACAGGGTTTTGTAAAGTATCTACAAAGCAGCAGCAGGTTATGCATATCCTTCACTTTGGCAGCAGTTCAACTCATAACATATGTTTACCGCATACAGAAACAGCATCCAGAATAAGAACTTTGTGCAATTAACTGGCTTCAACTTTGTCTTTTACATATACATGCCAACATCCTGTCCAGAACTGCAGGAGGCATAAAAACTGTAACATTCAATGTATTTATGATACTTATACTCATATATGTTTTGTGGCTTTATGAGGGGGAACCTGTGCAGTGTCCCAGGCAATCAGATGTGAATACCATAGCATGCATGTGTAAGTAAGTGGGCACACAGCCTTCAGTGCCCATAAGCATCACTGTGACCCCTGTCAAATAAATACAGAGAGACTGGATGGAAGACAGGAGCAGGGCACATGGAAAAAAGGTAGCTGGGAAACGCAAGCAGGAAAGCAGTTATTCAATGTGCCTGCATTTATTTTAGGTCCTACAAAATAGGTTGTATTTTTTTCTACTTAGACTTCGTTGGGGTCACAGATGCCTAGAGCCTATCCCAGCAACTATAATCAATGATCAGTTAGTGTCAGGGTTACCAACCATTAACTCTTACTTTCATTCACTAAGGAGAGTTTTAGATGTACACTCAGTCTACCAGTGAACACAAGTTGCCTAGCCAGAAACAAACCTACTGCTTACCATGGATCTAAAGGAGAAAAGGTTAATACTATGAAAAGTTACTGTTTTGTACCTGTTGCTGTTGTCTGCTGCTCCCTCGGTTTGGATTATACAATAGCCATGTGCAGAAGACTGGGTCCACATTGACAGCAATACCCTGAACACTGACCAGGAGAACAGCACCTGGAAAACACAAAACACCAAAACACTGAATGGGGAATAAATACAATTTCCTATTTGATAATAAATACACCAGAAATATTGGCAATTTATCTATTTAAAAAAAGTCTATCTCATGCTGCACGTAAAATAAAATAGTTTTTTACAACAGAAAGGCCCACTATTCTCAAAAATGTCAACCACAGCAAAAAGTAGGTTGCACATCAAAAAGGATCACTAAAACCAATGTAGAATAATAACCTAGCAGTGAATTGACTTAGTGTTAAATCTCCCCTGCATCAGTGTCAGGTTTCTCCACTTCTGAGAGTTTTTAATGTTAGCGGGTTACAAACACCGAAAAACAGCAAGAGGCACAGTTTGTTTCAATTGTAACGTTCAAAGTGGTCTCACACTAAGCCAAGAATAACATTTTCTTTTGATAAATTTCTATGAAACACTAGCCTTTCTTTGGGTTTTGGTTTACTCTTAAATAATAATCTACACCAACAATAAGCAGGCCCTGAGGTAATGCGTTAGGATCCTATCAATAATGATTCCCATGCCGCTGGGATTAGGGCTGAGGCTCTGGCGTGCCGTGGAGCGTCCCGGCATGACGACAGGAGGATGTTTCAGCTCTACACGGACTTTGAGAAGTTTAAGAAGGCTTTGGACTGGACCCCTGACTTTGGGTTTAGGACCTCAGGCAAGAAGCGAGTGTAAATGTTTTCACTGCTAGTCTGATTGCTTCTAGTGCCTTAACATTTGGATGTGTATACTGCTTATATAGTTATAATAATACATAAATATATTTTACTAAACAGTCCTCACACGTGCATTTTTATAGTTCCAGAGCTTAACTTTGGCAGTGGACTTCAAGTGAACAATGCAAATAAAACTCTGCTTTGCAGCACTTTACAACTTCAAGTAATTAGTGCCCTTTATATAAAGTATGGAGTGTAAGTTCTATGAATTAAATACACAGCATCTGCTGTGTATATGTTGCCCTAAAATGTGTCCCTGTGTGTTCTATATTGCTAATTATTCATCAACAATGAAGTGCTTTGTCCTCTCTGTGTTGTATCAGCTCAGTGACTGACTGTTGTGCAGGGACCTGCTTCTTCTAACGAGAGAAATTAAGAATAAATGAATGAATGACCGAAGCAATATTTAGTTAGTTAAATAAATCACTTAACTTAACATTAGATATAATCTACAAACAGACCAAAGCAAAATTACGGTTTGCACATAATGGATATACAGTATGTGAGATATTGCATGTTATTGACAATCAAAAGTCATGCGTGCTACTCCAATCTTAGACCAAAACAATGTTATCTGACTGTATTTCTGTGGCACTCCTTCCTGTCCTGTTGTGCCCTATTGTACACTTCAATATATTATTTCTATTTCTTCCTCCACCCTGATCCATCACCCTCTTCTCTGACAGCGGATCATAACCTCAGTCCTGTGGCTTGAACTCCTCCACCACACTGCGGCTGCCTAATGAGCTTCGGCTGGAGCTGCACTGGAGCAAGACTTTGAGTGGTTTCCGCCCCAAACAGTGTGAGCAATACTCCAACCAAAAAACTGGGAACGGACTGAAGAGTGAAGATGTGTTCAATAAACTGACCCTAAAATGTGGTTATGAGATCCATTAAGCATGACATCGCAAGCACATTCAACATAAATGAGTCATAGCACTATAAATCTTGTATGCTCATTGATGAAATTAGCATCAACTTCTTCCGACTTTAGGGGTCATGAGTGACTGAAAGCTATACCAGAAACTAAAGCTGAATACAAAATAGCTCTTTGGTCCTAGGACATCACTTTTATTTTCATAACGGACAATTTTACAGTCACTAGATTTAATGAAACAGAAACTAGAAAATTTTGTGAAAACACACAATAACACAGGGCGGACATACAGACTGCAGAGACTGTAGTCGGACAGCCCAGGATCAAATTAATATCTTCTAACTAAGAGGCACTACTTGTGCGATTTTGCCACAATGAGATGACAAATATATCACATTTTACAGACTGGTCTAGGTAGAATTTCCAATCACACAATTTGTCATGAGAATATAGGGCAATAGGATAGATCTGTGCAGTCTGGGTTTTGAATAGGACACAGTTGAGTGTGATTTTGACTCAATTCTTTTCCACACTTTGCAACACTAGGTAAACACATTCATTGTCCTGTGCAGACAAAACTAACAAACTTAAAGGTAAATTATAGCTTACATATGTGAAAAACAAGTAGCAATTGTTGATACTAAATAAACATTGAGGAGATGACAGAAAGGCATATGTTGCTTTAGAGTTTTTTAAAAGCGCTTGTAAATAAGACTGTTTCAGGATTTGTTACAGTGTTGTTTTAGTGAATACCATCTTAAAGCTGTCTGTCACGTTTTGTTTGGCTTCTGCCTCTGACAGCCGTGACTAACTGATACATCAAATCACATTCAAAAGGCCCTCTTTCTCTGAGATTACCAGTGCAAACAGTCTTTCTTCTGCCTTCCTCCTGTCTGCTGTTTTGACAGTGACACAGAAACAAAGTATGTGTTGACTTGCCTTTTTGAGTCTTTGAAGACTAAGGCTTTACCATCCACTCTTGTGTGTTCATCGCAGTGTTGACATAACCGCGTAAGAGTGACACCTCCTTTGAAGCCAGCACCTCTATGAAACGGCTTGGCATGTCTAAAAGGACGACCTCGACGGCTGTGGACTGTTTTCTCTGCCTGAACCACCAACGTTTGGGTAATTACAGATTGTGATGACAATGATAACAGTGGTGTTTTTCTTACTTCCTAAATGATTCCTCAAGTAAACACGACAAGGCTACTCAGTGGCCCAGACTGTGAAAATACATACAACTGCAGAATGTGCAGGAATCTGTAAAGACGCACTTACCTTGACGTGCCACTGGTCTTTTTAATGTCAAAGGTTTTCTTATGTTTTGGGGACACAACCTTGTTTTTATACAGCCTATATTGACAGTTTTAAATGATATCTTAAACAAACTATGTAACCATTATATTATTTTTTTTGTGAGTTACGTACAGAAGAAAAGAAAAAACGTTATTCAATTTCCAGATTGTAAGGAGTTGTTGGCTCTCTCCAAGAATATTGGAATGAAAGACCACTAGATAAAAAGCTACAAGCCAAGTCCAACTGGGAGATAGTTTGATGAGTTGATGCAGAAAAATGACAATGTAAGCAGTATAAGCAGAAATCAAACTACCAACTCACTGGCCAATTGGGGCATCTCTAATAATTTCCATACCAAACAGCTGAATTTGTTTACTGTACGTCATTTCCAAATCCACCCTTGTTAACACAAAAAAAGATAAAAAAGGCACAGAACATGTACCTAATAAACCTACCACAAATTTAAAAACAAAATTGCCTATTAAACGTCTATAGTTTCGGCATAAATCTGGTTGGAATGCGAAGACTAATGCTGGCGTAGTACATTAGTTGATTATTTTCCTTAATGCCTTCCTATGTGACCAGGACACAAGGAGACACATAGGGATAAGTTACCAAAAATATGTTGGGATCCTCTGGGGTTCTTGAGTGGCCTGGGGCTGTAGTTGAACATGGCTTCGAAATGACAGATTACCGCTAACCTTTTAGACCTTTTCAGCTATTGGCCATTTGTCTTCTTTACAATAGCCAGATATTTTTTATTTTTTGTAACATGTTACAGTAGTACAACAAAGCATTTTATCTGTTTATACATATTTGAATGTTGAGCCTGCTTTGTTCAGTTAACTCAAGCATGTAATTCAATAAAGTGGGAGCGGTTAGGTCAGTACAAGTTCAAAACCCACAGTAAAGACCAAAGAACTGATTGGGGTGAGAGGGGGCACCACCTCCAACTAGAAGGCCATGACCTGACAATCAGAGCCTACACAGAGAAGCAAGGAGAGGTGGAAGCAGAACACTGTCTACCCCCCAGGTGGGCAGATGTTAGAGCCAGCTTAGAATTGCCTTATTGTTGGACAGGGAGCAGCCACGGGACCCTAAATCCAGCTTCAGCAACAGGAAAATAAATAAATATGGCCCTACCCGCGTCAGCGAGATGACTTGTGACAGGTTTGGTTAATTTTGAAGCCAAGTAGCAAAACAAAACATTACGCATGCAGGGCCTACACTGCCTTTAATTGCTTTTCCGATGAGCTCATGACTCGGAGGTGTCCTGGAGCGGGCCATGCTGTGGGACAGGTGTCCGCTGTGGTGTGCGTAAGGGGTATGGACTGGAATAGGCCTTCTTCAGATGTGAGTGGGTGGATGCATGAAACAGGGTGTGCAATATATACAGTATAAGTGCATCATACCAGGCTTAAATGTAAGGAAGCAAGGGTGGGCAATACAGCAAATGCTAAATTACAATGCAACAATGCTCCTTGTCATTTTTTGGCAAAGCAATTTTACTGCAAGAACTGTGACTTGACCCAGAACACAGTCACAGACTGGTGGGCTCTTTTGTGCAAGGCTATTTTAGAGAAGCAAGTGGGAGGTAAAGAAAGTTTCATTCACCCTGCAAGAGCTCATGCTTGTTTTATCACAATGCATAATATTTTTATACTATATTTTGACTTTATTTTATTACTAAATTGGTAACTAGCAAAGACAACTATGGAAACAAATAAAAGAGAAAAGCTACCACTGGCCTCTAAATCTTACAAAAAATATTTATAGGCATATCATTACAAACTTTATTTATTTGTCCCACAGAGAGGAAATCAAAGCTAGGAGAAGCATCAGACAAAAAGTAAAAACAACCAGGGCAGAACAAAATGTCAACTTAAAAACTATGCAACACTAAGGCATAAACGCTGCAACAATCTGATTAAAACAATGCCTTTAACTATGTACTGTACATAAGTATTGCAGGTTACATTTTACAGTACATATTCCCATAAGGAACTGTTTTTATTTGTGTCCATTTATGCTCATTCTGGGACAATGAGCACATGTACAGTCCCTAAGTCACTGGCTACGACCCACTGTCCCGGGGCAGCACCACCTTCACAGGAGCTCCAGGGCTCAGGAAGGACACGGGCAGCTCTGACTGGAAACAGACCCTGGCTGACGGAAACACTGCTCTCTCTCTGGGTCCAAACATGACTCTGCCCTGGAAGTTGGTGTAGTATGTTTGTGTATGCGTCTATGTTGTGTGTGTTTGCAAGTGTGTATTTTCAGTAGCTCGCAGCTGACAGCCCAAATCCACCTTATAAAGGTTGACTGTGGCACTGGGTACAGTAACAGGAACAGGCAGGAAGATAGCTGCAGAGAAAATCAACCATAAGGTAGTCACGTACTGAGAAAAACATTTAAAGACTAAGATGAGTATTATAAGGTCAGGAAAAGCGTATAATTTGACCGTGCCTAGACCTGGTTTAGACCTGATTAAGTCATATCATCTGCATTTAGTCCTGTTTAGATTTGTTTAGTCCTTGTTGAGACCCAGTTTAGTTCTGGTTGAGACCTAATTCAAATGTGGTTTAGACCTGATTCAGACCTGATTAAGTCATGGTTTTATTACTTTGTTTTGGCTTTTCTTAAGGTCAGCAATTCTGTCTTGTTCTTAGTATACAGATTTCAATAAACATTTTAGAAACATACTTTGGTCCGTGCACTATCTCAATGGTGCATACACATAAACACATTGGCTCATTATGTAAAAATAGTTGAGAAAGTATTTTTAAAGGATTTTCTCCTAATCTACCCGATAAGTAAATTTGGAGAGTGGCCACCTGTCAGTTTGATTTATGTGATGACCTAAGTAAATCTCCATATATGCAAAGTCCCAGGAGCGGCGTATCATAGGAGGGCTGGATAAGACTGTGTTGGCTGTATGTGCCAAAGCTTATAAAAACAATTACATGTGTTTATATCCATGTGCACAGATAGACCTCCATTGGAGAGGTTAACTGTGGGTCCCAGTACAGATGCTAGCTTATGTGCTCATATACAGTACAGTGTGTGTAATGTAAACATGTGCAAAGATGGTACTTGCTGTCAGAAACTTAAGTAAACTTTATCTTATTCACAACAGCTACAGTGTTTTTGTTTTCCTCTGAATCTAAGGCATGAACCACATCTGGACAATTAAGTCCGTGTATCCTTGTTCAGCTCTGTACATGAAGGACCTTTGTTCCATGTTTTCTGATCCAGGTGATTGGAGACCATGCTCGCAACTATGAGCCTTAAGCGAGGTGCACCCAAGACAGTGGCAAGTTAGTCAGAGAGCCAAAACAAAAACACACACACACATACTATATATACTACTACTGCAAAGAGTAGCAGAAGTAGGTAACTAAAAATAATGAATTGGAAGCAGACTAGTGCCAGATTCTGATAAATTACGTCATAACTAAACATACAGCTGATTCATACTCAATTAACTCAGCATTCAAAAGATAACCATAGACTTAACCATTACACCTTTGGTCCTAGCTAAAACCAAGTTGTCCCACCGTTTTGTTTTTCCTGGCATTTTCTCCTCAGCACCATTTCCAACATACACTGACTTCAGATCACACCTCACCAACATTCAATCAGTGTTGATCTGGCCAACAATTAAGCTATACAAAGACGTTAAATATATACATAATGTTAAAGGCCACACACTTTTCAAGATTAGTACAAACAGAAACAGTACCCGTAACATAATGCAGTGGAAGCAGAACAGAACCAGATGTTGAATGTAAAATTACATCATAGGCAAACACACTGATGCCCCTATTGTTGGTTTCTATGCAGTAGAGTAGACTATCAACTCCCATGGAATTCAAAAGACAACCATAGGCTTAACCAGTTAAGGCCCTAACTTAAAACCTTTTAAGTTTTCCAACTGTCCCAGTACTTTCTCTTCTCCACTGTTTCCAACATACACTTACAAATCATTCATTTCAAATCACACCGTTGGAAAAAGTCGACCAATGGTGACCTGGCCCTTGTCAACAAGATAGCTAGCCTTCTTAATGAGAGACAAAACAGACGGTGCCTGATTGCAATAATGTATCATTACCATATCCATCATGGGCATATACAGTGCACTGTGTGAACTCTGAATGGGGGAACTGGAGAGACACTTTTGCGCTCAATAAAATAAACAGACTTCTACTTCTGCTGCCGCTTTCCCACAGAAATCGTTTTACTTTAGTGAAGTTACCTTGAAAACTCCTTATCACCGCTATCATTCAGCCGGCTCATGGGCTTTCTCTGCAGTTCAAGTCGAGTTCCCAGTTTGTCATAGCAGGGTAGAGGGAGTAATGTATATCGTTAACTTAGGGCTCAGTCCAACTATTTCTATATGATATACATTACATTTTCACATACATTACGATGTAACACGTAGAAATGAAAATAACATTACTCAAACACTTGTGGCTAAAATGGTCTGGAGAAAGTTATGCAATAAAAAAAATCCATGGGAATTTTAAAGGGAAAAGGTCATAGTCTGGAAAATATACAATTCAGAAAACAAGAAACAAAAAGCATGACATTTGCCAAAAATACAACTAGAAGAAGAAAAAATATAACTGTTTCATTAAGATTTTAAGAGTTGCATTTCTCCCTTTAAATAACAATGGAAAATATATGAAATATTCACCACCATTCACCATCTTTTTTCCATCAGTTTCATCAACTGCATCAGTTTTGCATATTTGTGTGGGGACAAGAGTCATTGTTGCAAGAGACGCAAGGAGAGAACAACTCACTATCAGCCATCAAATGAACTCTCAAGCTGTTGCTCAAAGTTGCACTGATTGCTTATAAATGACAATGGATAATATATTAATTCATCTTATTTTTACAAGAACACCTGTTGTTAGTGTCCATCACAAATACTGACCAGTCTCACGTTGCAGCTGTATTTCTGTATCTTGCAACAAACAGATGGTGAGTGTGCAATAGTCTCTTGTCTTGTTCGTCTTTTTCCATCCAGGGACAACCGAGGACAAGATCCTGTCTTTAATTACGCCACAGTCTTTCAAGCTTTGGCCTTTTGTCAATTCAGTAGACTCAGTAATGATCTCAATGACAGATCAAAGTGCTTATGCTGAGATCTGAGGTCACTCCTGAGAATGGAAAGACTGCACCAAGGAATCCAGAGTCGAAAATAGTGATATGCAATTTGTCTTCTCTTGTCTGTCAGTCTATATACTGTTTGGGTCTACTATTATGTCATTAATGGGGTGAAAAGTATCATACAAGCTGTCACAGGACTACATCTAATTTCAAAGTTGTCATTAGAGATAAGTGATAGAATCCTTTAGAAGTGATGTACCATCATCATACAAGAGCTGTGGATTTAGTCAATTCAATCTCTCAATATCAGTCATTGAGGTGCACAGTGGCAGAAGGGTTAGTGCCCATCATCCAAAGCCATGCATGTTTTTGAAATTTTGATCACTTTAAGCTGCCAAAAGTGACTGATTTTGAGAGTGGATGGTTTTCTCTTAATGTCTCTGAAATCAGACCAGTTCCCTGATGTGTCCAACATAAAGCCCATAGTAACTAAAACTAAAATGCATCAAATAATAATTATAAAAACTAAATTAAAGGCGCTGATGCTAAGGAAGAAAAAGCTTGCATTCTTTTAGCACTATTCCAAACGTGGGCTAAAGTTTGACTCAAGAATGTTGGCTGCTTTGCTGTTTATTTACTATAGCAGATGAAAAACCTATGTATTGATATTAAATGACAGCCATTGTGTAAGTATAAAAAGAAGACTCAATCTATAACGCTTATTGTGCTTTTGCAATAAATTCACCTCCTTATAAATCTTTCACATATTACACTAATTACTGTTTAAATATAGGGTGAGTACAGGATAAGCATGAGCAAATGTGTTTTCTAATCTTCCCCATTAAGCTCTATAATAACTACTGCTGTTCCCATGAATGCAATCCTTTCCAGCCTCCTGAATACGGCAGTACTATCATAAATACATCACTTGGCAAAAGAAAAAGAGAATGTCAAACAGAGAAGATGCTTATGAAGCGTCCAATATTTCATAAGCATTTTTATTTCTTCCTCCTTCTGTTGCACTGCATTCTCCTAGGTTCAAGTCTCTCAGCTGCAGCTCCCACTGTCCACCTCGTGCTCTTCTTGCTTGCCACAGTAGATTGAAGATTACTCCTCTTAAAGACATAGCCTTAAGTGGTTGCACATTTGAACCATTTAGCAATTTGGTCTAATGGTTTCAGGATGAGCTATTTTAGCAGCATTGCAAGAAACTGAGCCATAGAAGAAGAATAGTATCAGAGCTGTGCAAAAGTTGAAATGCTGGAACTGATTGGCTGGATTTTAAAAAGCAAAAGAAAGGGGTCAATGCAGTGTCAGCGCCAAAAGGGATGAGCTCAACAGAAAGGTAAGAACAAATTAACAATTAAAGGTAAAATCTGTCAAGCATGGGATACACTGATTCAAAGCTGCAAATCCTTAAACATATCACATTACAGTAAACAGGCTCACAACACTTACACATACAGTACATAAAGTATTTCAAAGTTTCACTTAATACTTTTCACTTTCAATACTTTGCCTTGAGCTATCAAAAGCAACCTGTGTCCCAAGTGCAATGCAATACAAACAAGTGCCATGTTCTGATATGGTTTAGGCGTTGGAGGCATTAAAGGCAAAAACATCATGATTTTGTGGGCTCAAAAAGAAGCATTAAGGTTTTGGAAAAAAAACTGTGCATCTGGGTAATATGCAAATATTAAAGATGCTTCAGCTCAACCAGAAATAGTTTAGAGAGCATTATTGTATACTGTATCTAGTATTTTAGAAATTCAGATATTAAAGGCAGAACCAGCTGTGAAACAATACTGAAACCAAAACTAGACTCACACTGTTGTACACGACAGAAAATGTATATCGGCGGAACGCCCCATACGTCCACGCCCCTCCGAACACCAATCACATTCAACCATCAACCACATTCATTAATGAGCAATGCGGGTTTAGTGTCTTGCCCAGCGACACAACGACAATATACGCTGGCAGGGATTCGAACCGGCAACCCTCCTGCTGCAGGGCGAATGCTTACCCTCTGTGTAACTGCTGCCCTGGATGTTTGTGAAGGATGCTTTTGCCAAATTTTTGTAAATTTCCCTAAAACTACATTCTTCAGTCGGTCCCTAGGTGGCGCTATTGAGGTAACTGGCATCATATTGTTTGGGTGTGTTTATGGTGGAGCGTGATAAATTGTTTCAAGTTTGAGTGTAATGATCAAAGTATGGGCAAGATAGAGGCTGTCAAATATATCTGACTCCCCAATTTCAATCAAATATGGCCGACTTCCTGTTTGTCGTAGGGCGGGGCCATAATAATATTTTATGTTCAGCACGA
>JAVQKG010131778.1:0-15654 GCA_036025885.1 Hypseleotris bucephala | reverse complement strand
CATTCTTTTATCCAGGTAGTCAAATCAAAGTTGAAGAAGGTTTAAATCAGTCATCTGGAAAACCCAAGTCCAGATGACTGATTTAAACCTTCTTCAACCTATGTTTGTAGTTTTAGTTTTGACCAGAGAGTAGCGCCAACAGAGGTAGAGTATATTCATGGAAACGCAGTTCATGTTAAATAAGGATGCTTTAAAAACAATACAATCACAGCTATGTCATTTATTTTATAAACATCTTTATAAAATAAAAGACATAGCTTTCACTTTCCATGACTCATGACACAGACAGTTCCTTTTTTGTATAAATACAGCATATGAGTTGCTAAATTGTGAGCAGATACCTGCCATGAACTCACATGTTTTGGTATTCAGAGAATTACAACCTTTAATAAGTCAACATTAAATGTGCTTGCCCAAGATCTCCATACTGATGCAACCATCCTTACCAGCAATTTCCCATCTTACACATTTTGAACGTAATATAGAACAATTATGCTGAAATTTGTAACAATGATATACAATTACTGAACAAAAAAAAATTATCTTTGTGAATCAGAGTGTAAATTCAACACCATTTTAGTTCCAGGACTATATGTGGACATTGAGAGATTGCAGTCTTACCATGTAGGTTTACTGTTGTGATTGGACCCTGGCTTCCTCTGATTTGAAGTGGCAGCTCTGTGCCCTGGTGTCTCTCCAGCAGCGGAGTGGGAGGTAATGCTCTTTAGATATATCTCTGAGAGAGTGAGATCAGGCTACAGTGACATCTGCAACAAGCCACTTCAACCAGTCAACAGCTCCATTAATCTGTGTCTGATTTAGACCCTCTTGTTTCAACAGCTTGTGTATCAATACAATCAGACATTATTACACTCCAGGACATCATCCCATATCTAGATGTCCTCAACCCCATTAATCCCAACACAATTACCATGAGAACTGTTCTAATTATACATATATGCAACATAAATATGTATCAAATGAATATTTCTACATGCATTAAAATAGTGTGTTTTATCTTCACTGCCACACTGCATCTTTTTATCAACTGACTACCAAAGTGCTGCTGCTCAAAATCCATTTGCCACCAGAGTCAGGAGTCAATGCACAAGTTTTTAAGTGCTAAAAGTTAACTTTTTAAAATGCTGAAAAGCTGTATTTTTAGTAGCCACACACACACAAAAAAAGACTTCAGAGGCTATTAGACCAGACTAAATTTAATTGTTGGTAGTTGGTTAACAGCATTTTGATGATCTAAACAGAGGTCAGTCAGGCTGCATGTGATTTGTCCATATTTGAGTTTTGTTCATGATCCACTGCTTAATTTGTCATCTTGTGGTTCCCGGAGACTGGGTATACCCTGAACCATTCCATCACAGTTTAAATGCATAAGGAACTCAAGTGGCGTCATGTTCAATTTCAGCAATTTGAAAATGTTCATTTAAACAAGACATTTTTACATTGTGAGAAGTAGCAAGAAATGCAGATATAGTTAGGCCATTAAAAGAAAGTAATGTAACTTTGACATTTTCCCCTTGATGCAATTTCCTCTACATACTTAGCCCCATCTACAGTTTTGAGGAGAATACAGTCCACAGAAATGTGATTGAGTTCTTACTAGCTCAATGACAAAAAGACAGGGCTGCAATAGTTTTACTTTTTTCTATTTCTTCTTGTTTAAATAAGGTTGCATAGTTCCAATTTTAAAGACTGAATGGCCATCTGACCAGCTAGCTAGCTGCCACATACCCCAAGCTAAAGTCAGTGTTGGAAGGTATTCAAATATAGCAGCATTAAAATTGCTCTTTAAAAGCAGTCTCTTAAGTCACTTGTTTTTATTAAACAGCAACACCTCGGGCATAAACATGTCTTACTAAAATTGGTCTATTTTTTGCTCCAATTTCGCCAGTCTCATAAAGTTTCAAGATACAGATGCTTAAGAAAAATTACAGCTTTTACTTACTGAAAATTAAAATGGAATAGTGAATGGTGGGGTTGCAGCAGTTTCACTCTCGATGCCTAAAGATACATGGCATTTCACAGTTATTACCATCAAAATCATCAAACTAAAAGGTATTTTTAGATGTTGAGCTGACATGCATTGGGTGCATTTCACGACAACAGTTTTTTTGTGACTTGATTGGCCACCCCATTATCATTTCCCCAAACAATAGTGTAGGAATCACTTTGAATCACACTCATACTCGGTCTCTCATTGTTCGAGCATCAGTGCACCATTGTACTGTGTTCACATAATTAGACTCTGGCCCGCATTAATTCATCACTTCAACTAATTGTGTTTACATTCTTCAAACCCTCTTTCATACACAGGCATCCAGGGCTGTTTCTGCCTCTTTGTCACTTAACTTTCAACTTTTGATGAGATAAAAACTTCTCTCCCCGACCATCATTAAAACAGAAAGTGCTTGACTATATTTCAAAAAGAAACACGCGGAATAGAAAATGAAGAGGCACCGGCGCCGTTCATTGACTTACACAGTCACGTTGACAAATATTGCATGAATAAGAATAAGAAGCCCTACTTTACAGGCACACATAACCAGCGTGCATTTGAAGTGCTTCATAAATACTTAGCTTTAATTGGCGCCATTGGCTGCAGACTATTAACAGAGCCAACAAAACAAAAGAGGGAGGTGAGAAGAAGGTGTGAAGAGATAATTACCAAATACTTAATAATTTCCCATACGCAATTCATTTAATGAGATGTGATCATCATTAGGTAAAGGTCACTGGTTTGAAACAAAAGTACAGTTTAACACATGTACCGTGCTGCAACTTTGAAATGTTTTGGACTGATTCGTAGCTTCGTGCTTCGGATTTAATCATTTCTGTTGAAGAACACAAATCCTGATGTCGATATTTCTCATCTGCTGAAAAGTTCACACATCGACAACTACAAATAAATTAAAGGGATGCTTAGCCCATTTATTGTGGATGCAGTGCTTGTTCAAAGAAGTCTGATATGTCGTCATTGGTGAATTCACTCAATCAGTGAAAATCATGTCATTAATTCAAGGCCAGTTTTGTTTTATTGTCACTATGATTTCTTTGCATTTCCTTAAAGGACTCATGGATCACCTTATTCTGACAAGTACTTAAGTAACTAGTAAAAGTGCCAGATTTTAGGGTTTTAATCTGATCATTTTTGAGGAGGAACACAAAAACTTAATTTTGGCCACAGTGGGTATTCTAGCTAAACCCAACATGCATTAATATTAATATTATTTCCAGCCTTGTGTAAAACAAAGGCAAAAAATATTATTGCACATTGAGAAGACTGTGTAAATGGCTTCTTACTGTGCTCATAGAAGAGTTTAAGGAATTTAAGTGATGTTAATTAACTTTCTTATATTTATACCTATGAGAGGAGCTTCTGTGGTATGTACAGTATGGCACACTGATCTCCACAAGGACATATCACAACATTGCAGTAAGAAAAGGGACAGTGACTTGTCTTTCTGCTGTTTTGTGTACACTGTTCAATATAAAGCACATTAGTCTCAAATGTCATTGATGTATGAAGAAAAATTACAGCTAAAAGGCAACAAATGCTACTGTATGTCAAAACAAATTAACGCATGGCTAATTTGCATTAACTAAGTCATATTCTCTGGATCCAAATCATATTCGAATTTTTAAATTGGGGCAGACATTTGAACATTAGACACAGACAAGTCCCTCTTAGCATACTGTAATAACACATTTCTTCCTTCACAATTTTCATTTTTAAACATTATTTTGGTTTAATTAACTTTTTACCTGCATGGTGTGAGTGTTTGCTCACCCACTCTTAGTCAGCTGAGTGAGTCATGCAATTAAAAGCTGAAAGTACAGTGTTTCTGCCTCACAGAAAAAAGGAGAGCCATTAATACCGTATACAGAGCCTGAAAGCTGCCTGCAGTGCTTCACGTGGGTGTTTACTCATTCATTTGCACACATTATGGCGCATTTTGATCTATCTACAGTGTATCATTCTTCCTCTAACCCTGCATTAACAGTCTTAACTACCTAAATCAATCACAGCCAAATTGATCCCATCGCATACACTCTCTGTACACTTTATTAGGTAGACCTTGGTCCTAATAATATGACCCACTGCTGTAGTCATCTAGAGCTTGGTTGTAACATTAGAGATAAGGCTGCTCAGTAAAAAAAAAACTCAATGTTGTAAATGCGATTAGATTTGCAATATTGTTTTCAAAACCAAGATTCAATAAAGAACATTTAAACCTGTCTAAACACTTGAATGAAGACAAACATATTAACTTTTACAAGAATCACATGCCTTTCAGAACAACAGATTTTTATGTTTTATTTTCTTATATTGCCTAAAATAGCAGCCTTTGTGATTGCAAATTGCTACCATTAAAATTGCGGTTTAGTTCATATTGTGCCGCCCTGTGGACCCACAATGTGTAAGAAGTCTGCATTAAGTAATAATCTGCTAAAATGTGGAAATATTTTCACTTTCACACTGTGTAATAAAACTGCATTGTATTACATATTGTGTGTGTTTATTACTAAATGCAGTTTTATTACTTAATATGTACACTTTTTGTTACATTTTGGCAGATTACATCATAAAACAAACATTTTGGTGATCTATTTTCTTTGGCATCAACAACCTGACAAGCTCTCTTAAATCCGTCTTTTTTCCACCATTCTGATGCTAACTTAGGTAGGTTAGTTGAGAATGCATCAAACCAAATCCATTCATTTGCTCCTACAGTATGTGCCTAATTAACTGTTTGTGTTAATTATCACTTGTATATCTAATGAAGTGGCCAGCGGGTGCATTTTCCTTATTTGGCTTAATCCCTTCTTTTGATCTTACATATTCTCCCCCTCCAGCGATAGCATTCCTTTCTGTTAGAAAAAAAAAAAAAAAACACATTTACCCCAGTAACAAATAAGAGCCATAAATAAATCATAAATGTCTCAGATGTTACAATCATGATGCAACTGTTGTGTCTGTCTTCTCTCATCTTCTTGTCATCCGCGCGCGAGAACGAGCTGGAGCGCTACATATGTACAAGACATTTCAGTGGGAGTACAGTGTCAAGTGTTTACAAGTTTTTCTCTTTCATGCTGTCATCAATTCATTTCATCATCATTTTATGTTAAAGATAAGTACAAATAAATGCAAGGCAGCCAGAGATGATGAGAAAGATAAAAGTCAAGATTCTATTCTTTTTTTTTTTGTTCATCCAAAGCATCCACAGACATAGACCTAGCAGGGGGTTGTACAGTATCTGGTGACAGCCTTGAACTGTAGTCTTGTTTATAGTCCTGCTTCCTTTCATAGGGGCTCGACCCTGTATATTGTTCCTGCAAGAGTTGCATCTAGCTATGGTGTTATTGCAAATAAACAGGGAATGTCAATCAAAAAGAAAGTCATTGAGTTTTTTTTTATTTATTTTTTTTGGTCTGTTATTTGTGGGCTATTGTTGTAGCAGTGATTGCATTAGACAATAGAAAGAGTATTTGACGTTCCTTTGTCGCCAGTGTGTTGTGCCCATGATGAGATGACCTTCACAGTTTTTGAAAGCTATGTTCACAATAAATAGGAATAATAGGAATAATATTTGTAGTATAGTAATTGTACAGTATGTGTGCTATAATTGAGATGCAGTGTGACTTTAAGTAGCATATCACAAAGCTTGAAGTTTATGTGGACACCAGTTGTAAATATTGTCATTGCAGCTGAGTTGATGCTGTGCATTGCAGCTGAGTTGATACATTTGTATGAACGTATGTGTATGCTTCAAATCTATTTCTGCCTAACTTTCCATTGTGTTTTTAGTTAGTTTAGACTCTTTGTAACTTTTACTTATATTTAGGGTTCTGCCTCGACTGGACAGTAGTGAAAATGCAGCCAAGTATACAGTATACTACACTACTACTATACTACAGCCTAGTTATCTCTCAGCACACTCAGAGACAGTAAGTCCCAGGGCTCAACCGTAAGTCACTGTACACCGGGCACGGGCCATGGTAGACCTCGGCCTGTGGTGAGACTCACGGGCGCATACGGCTCACTCTTGGCGGGATTAGTGTGGAGGGAAAGACCGCGGTGCTACTGTTTAAAAAATACTGACGCTGATTTCTGCTTCGCTAGCGCTTATAGAGAAATAAAATGACCTCCGAAGACACAGCAAGGACAACCTTATGTCCACAACATGTTTATAAAGCAATTTTCAACAAAATCCAGCAGATATACTGTATCCACAGGTCTCAGTCAGATCCCCTCAGTCCCCACACATAACAATACATTTAACTCCTTACATCCCACCTTCAGAAAGAATATCTAATATAGCTAGTTTGAATTTAGTCAAACACAAGTTACAGACGTATTACTTTGATTAAATCTCTGCAAACACAAAGAACTTAAATACCTTAAACTTGCCTGCTCACTTAAACTACTAGTACTTCATTTTGTTGCTTGGTTTGAGCTACGATAGGTTTCTCTTGAACATATAGTATGTGCATGACTAAATCAATAAGCTTAATGCTATGCAATGGGGATTTGAGCTCTCAAGCAGGTACATGTATGTATCTTGTAAAGTGGGT
Organism: Hypseleotris bucephala; assembly: GCA_036025885.1. Taxonomy (NCBI): domain Eukaryota; kingdom Metazoa; phylum Chordata; class Actinopteri; order Gobiiformes; family Eleotridae; genus Hypseleotris; species Hypseleotris bucephala. The sequence goes on along the minus strand of JAVQKG010131778.1, from coordinate 9,063 downwards.
GACAACTATCTTCAATTTTACAAGTGAAAAATCCTAGACAAAACATCATTTTTCTAATTACAATTAAAAGCAATGCACATCTTAAAGATGCTTGAAGGCTTCTTCTCTTGAGGAGGCACTAACTGAAAGTGGAGATGATCCTTGTGCTATGCTAATTATTGCAATTATTTCCTACCAGAACATCTTTAAACAAGCCCCATTCTAATCTGAGAGCCTGTTGTGGCACACCACAATGGCATACATAGACATGCGTCACTGTCACTGCTCCAGTTTCAAAGTGGGTTACTTGGTTGCAGTGCAGTGGATGTGCTCCTCCTTTGTAGAAACACTCTGTTCTGATCTTCTATCGTGACCCCGGAGGCCAAGCGCTGCCACGATGGACACGAATCCATGTGACAGCTTTGCACACGCATTCCCTGAAAACCCTCTCCCGATCCTATTCCCAATGGTTTATTCCAGGGCTGGCTCAAAGCTCTTCCTGCGGCATTGTGGTATACAGATGCATGTGTTTGGAACATAGAGATCCAAGAGACACAGTCACTGCAGGGGTGGTCACACACATGGGCAGTTCATCCTAAGGCAAGGGGTGGTCACGCAGGGAGGATGCCCGGTCTGTCACTAAAGGAGGCAGGCACTAACAAAGGCAGATGGGCGTGTGAGGCTGTGGGGTGTCTACACTGTACCTGCTATAGACAGCATCCTGGGGGCAATAAAGAAAAGGCTGGACACTTGTTACCATAGATTGGACACTAAACAACTAAGGCTCCTTCCACATTATTTGTTTTGATTAAAAGTAAAGTATATTCCTGCACAAATAAGCAATTTTCTCCAGTATTTTCCTTCTCTGTGCCATAGTAATATGATTGTCTTTTACATCATGCATGCACAAGCACTAATCAGGGAAATTTTTATCTGTATGTATGAACAGTGATTTCCATTTACCTGTATTACTCTATTTTATTTAATATAAACCATAACATGCAAGTAAAATACATACAGTATGTATGAACCAACAGTATATTTAGTCCAGCTGATATTGACAAAAGCCAAAATTGTAATTCCACGCCATCTTACAGCATTGATAGTATCATCCTTTTAAAAGTGAGACTCATTTTAATTTGTTTAATTCCAGTTTCCAGGCTTCAAATGGAAATATCTGGATAGGAGACCCCTCTTTGTGTTGAATCTGCAGAAATAAAAGGGCAGCACAGTGGGACAGATGAGGCTTGCTGCAGTTTTTGGCCATGCATAACCAACAGTGTATCATGCTGTTTGCACTCTCACCCACTATGCCCCCTAAAAAGACACATAATGAAGATAAAATATTCTGCCATCATGGTGGCCTAGATGAAAGAGTTATTGAATGTGGAAGCCTTACCTTTTTGATGGAAAGAAATCAATCTTGGGTCAGTGTTGCTGGGAGCATCTGCTGACCACGGGCCTCTGTCACAGCACTGATGCATCCTGGGAGACTTGGTGCACATGAAAGGCCACTGTATGCTAAATGAATAGAAAAAGGGTTCGCCAAGTGAGACCATAGTGTTTTGGTGTCATGGGGCTAGCTAGACAAGACTTTGACATGTATGGGTGTGTCTGTGCTTCCAAATCCTTTTTATCAAAGCCCCAGTGAATCTGTTTGAAGCCGTGACAGGGTCATTAGTGGTCTAACCTACATGACATGAACCGAAACAGCACCTAAAGTTAAAAGCACTAATGGGTTAAAGTTGGGAGAAAAACACTGTAATCCCAGGTAGAGCCACATGTAGCGTTTAGTCCAAGGGATAGTATATCAGATAAGAGAGGATGTGTTTGGTTTAGATCTGGTTTGGTTCTGGTTCAGACCTTAATTTTTCTCTGGTTTAGCCCTGTCTCTTTTTAGACCTGGTTTTCTCTTAGCTTACGCTTATATTCCTGGTATGTAGTATAACTTATTTCTCTGGGGCTTTTAAGAACATTTTAACGGAGTTCGAGCTAGCCCTAAACAAGTCTAATGATGCATCTGATACCAAGCTTCATTGCTGACCCATTTTCCCAAATAAAAAGCACAACTGTCCTGCTACTTGTAAGGACATGCTACATATCGATTTACATATAGATTGTGTCATCACGCTCATTCATCTTCTTGATATGAAATTTTCCTCTAGGCTTTTTCCATTCCCTGCCTGGTATTCACATGCAATTTCCCACTTTATTCAAATTCAAAGAAGATGCACCTTTCTCCTGAGTCAGAACGACCCCATACACATTACTAATTTGTGCAGAATCACCTTAAAATAGAAATGGGGTGAGATTTCAAATTAATATTGGTTCCGGGCATTATGTTGGGCCAAAAAAGCACCTTGGTCCTCGGGTCAGATCCAGCCCAACAAAGGAAGACACATTATCAGTTACAACGCTGACATCTTGCATGTTTTTGCATGTGAATTGAAAGAAAAGTAAAGCAGGTCATATCTTCAACATTCACAACAAATAATGTGTCTATATCTGAATTATATCTGTGTACTAAAAAAATATAATCTCAGGGAAGTGCAAACTGGTAATTGATGTGGACTTTGAAAGAAAGGTTGAATACAGGTTCATTTACTCTTTCATCTGTTTCTGACATTGATTCAATAGGGACAGTGTGAAGTTACCAATTATCCTAGCACATGTAGGATTTAAAAATGCTTTCATGATTCTGCATGTGAAATCAAAGAGAACTAATGCAAGTGGTTCCTTCCAAATATTTCCATATCTGTATTGTGTGTACAGAAATCTGTGCAAATTGAGTGCAAATTGGTAATAGAACTTGGCAGTAATTTTCTTTTGGTTTAAGCATAGTTTAGTCCTGGTTATAGTTCTCATACTACATGTTTATACATTATTACATTTTCCATAGTTTTAGACTGTTTTTAATTCTGATTTTTACTCAGTTTTGTCCAAAATAGTGTCAAAATGAAATTCAAGGCAAGGATACAAAAGCAAGATTGACAGAATGAGAATTCAACCACCAACTTTCTTCTAATTAGTCAACCTGCTCTACCTTCTAAACCACTGTCGTCGTAGTAACGTGTTGGAGTTTGGGTTAAAACCAGCACATGTGTGTGTGCTATCTCCTCTCCCAGACCATGGCGGTGTGATGGATGGAGTGAGTTGCCTTTCCAGCTGGTGGTTGTAATGAAGCTTTACCCTTGGAGTATGTGTGTGTCCATGTGGGGAGGCTGACAGGACTAGATTACCTCTTCACAAAGTTATCCTATCACATGGAGGCCCAGAAACACACATTTAGGCTGACCACCACCTTGTCGATGATGAATGGTATTGCTCCCAGCTTCAGGGATCCCAACTCGGAGACCCACTTTTTAAGACGGGGGAGCCGGGAATGCAATGGAACAAAGATGGGTGATGAGCACAGATGGTGACTATGCCCAGTGGGATCAATCCGGGTCTGCGTGGGATGGGAGTTTCTATTTAAGTGGATTGGGAAGTGCTTTGACCCGTTACTGTGGACCTTGTGAACTGTTGCCACCCCTAATGACAGGCTTTTAATCATTTTTTCCGTTTGTGTGATAACCTTAAATGTGTCTAGTGTCATTTCATATCTGGAGATTTTATCATTGTACACAAAGGGAAAGCCACAAAACCACAAAGTAGAGGAAAATAGATGGGCTGTCAGGTTAGCGCTCTAGCACTAATGGTATATAATGATAGATTGACTCTGTACTGGCTTGATTGAATTATATTAATTATCTTGTTAAAAGTAACTAAAAAGTGCTTGTTTTGTTTTTTAAGCAATTTCCCTAACAGTGTCTCCTCAAACCTGCCTAAAACTTTTGCACAGTACTGTATAGGCTAATAATACACCCACCTCTCATTCTGTAACACATTGTCATTGTGGCGGGTCAACTAAGGTAAAGCTTGTGGGGGGTTTAGAAATGGATTTAGCAATGCATTCAATAAAACAACTTACCAGCAAACGAAAATATTGAAAGAAAAAAAGGAAATTACTCTATCATTATCACAAAGCATTAATTACTAAATCAAACAAGTGTTTAAAAGCTAAAGATTGGGCCGCGGTTTAACTCAGTTGGAAGAGTGTGCAAGACTGAAATTTAAACAAAAAACTAAAAAGGAAACCACTTTAGTCAAAGTCAAATGAGGACACAAGTTCTGTAACATGTATTTATTAAACATCATCAAAGTCCCCATTTCCTCAACCTTGAGCAAATTCACACTTTTTTCAAATATATTACACTGTATATTTAAAATAATAGTATTTTGCTCAAAGTCACCAATTAAAATTTTCAACTTTGATAGTTAACTTTGGAATTCAATTTTGAAAAACATTCTCATCCACAATGTCAGAAAACCTCTCTAATGCTCTCTCAAATCTGTTTCAAAATTCGTCACAAACCCACACACTCCAACACTCTTGAACTGTTCTTTAATTTCACCCATCCATCTGTACAAAAACCCAGTACCAGCTTGGAACTGATAATTCACTATATTAAATCATGCTGTCTGGGGCGCCTACCATAATTACCTCCTGTCCTTTTTCATCTCTTAAAAGTCAAGGCAATTTAATCATGGCTATGTGAATGATCAGAAACCGTACGGGTCAGCATGTATAAGGGAAAGGTGCCCATGCAGCAAGAAGACTTCAGATTCACATATGTTCATAAAAATATGTTCTTTGTCAAAAATGTGTAGGTCAACCTTCAAGTCATTTAAGCTGCTCTACTTTATCTTGACTTCCGTTATATTAAAAAGTGGACTGACCCACTTACTTTAGCACTTCGGGGATGATTCTTTGTGGAAACTTTGTTTAAAAAAAAAAAAAGAAATACCATTTGATTTGAGAATTGCAGGTCTTTTGGCTGAAAGGTTAACAGTAGTCAGGTTGATTACAATAACGGTTTATAATGACTTTTCAATGACTTTATTCAAGGTTGTCAACATGAATAAGGTCATTGTACTGATAAAAAACAACAAACAATACTGTGCAGACAGTCAGACTTTATGGTTTATTCATACTACAAAATGCTATTTAAGAAATGGTTTCTTGATTTTTAATGTGGATTTGGAACACCATTTAGATACAGGGTAATGCTGTTGTAACACAAGTCATCTTAACTTGATTAAAAAAGTTCACTGACCCACTTGGCAACTTAGGGACAATTCTTTATGGAAACTTTGTAGAAAAAAAGATCATTGATTTGAGGAGTGCAGCTCTTTTGGCTGAAAGGCTCGCTCAGCTGTGTTATCTGACAGGTTGCACGCTGCAGCAGATTTGACGGCAGGCGGGCCAAATGGCAACACCGAGGACATCCAATTGTAAAACTGTAATAGGTAAAAATCAATGTGCATGGCTTGCAGTGTATCGATCATGCGGCCTTACAGTATAAAAGGGAAAAAATATAGTCCAACTCTACCTTCAGAAGTTAAGCAGGTGTCTGTACAACTAGCCCAACCTTCACCAAATGTTATATTATTCACCTCTGTTACTGATAATAGAGATTTTAAAAGAAGAAACCTTGCATTAAGATTCAAGTACTTTTGAATGAATGCAGCTCTTATTTCTGACACTTGATAAGTATCTATTCACGGTTAAAATATGTCAAACATGAGAAGGCTTTAAACTGAGATGTGGAGGAAACAAAGCAGCAGAACATTTCTAAACCCAAATAGAGGAGCTGAATGCACAATGAATGGATTTTTTTTTGTTACATTTTGTTCTAAAGCACACTTTTATGCACTGGTCTGAAATTGATCAAATTGAATATTTAATAGTTGTGTTGAATTGTAACAGTAAATACTTCTCTTTAAGAAGTAGAAATATATATAATAAAAAAAACTATAAAAACATATTTTCAGCATAGTGAAACTATGCTAATCTTGATGCCAGTAAATTTAAATTAACAATCAAGTCTTGCAGTGATCTGAAGTGGCACCATAAGCTAAGCCATTCTGAACACCTGCTTAAATGTAACCGGATGATGCGAAGCACACAGCTGTCTGTCCAATCAGGCGTATTGTAAGCAGCAGATCAGTCATTAGCTTGCACAGTCTCAACTAGCACTATGTCTAATGAAACCAGTCGCAACCTCCTGTTTGTGCACCTAAACAGAATCCGATAACCACAACCGCTTTTTTTCTGTGTGATGCCTTAAGCCTGAGGTGCACAACAGTACCATCTCAGAAGTCTCTTTTCAAGTGCATCATTCATTGGACTAAAATAAGTTTAAAATAGACAAATCCAGTGCCTAAACCAAGAAACAGGAATGCAGAAAACACATACAAGGATATCCATCCAAACTATGTAATACAAGTGTCCAAATGATGCGCCTCTACATAATCCAACAAAAAAAAGCATTAATTAATGCATCAACAAGATATACTGAATGCCCACTCTTATTTGTGATACAGCAGAGTTGGAACAGAAACTAAACTGGCTCCAAATTTACCTGAGAAAGGGCCCATAAATATCACAGTCTGAGAACCACTGTCTTCAGCTAATGCATCCTTCATCCTCATGAATATCCTGAACAGTTTAATGTTCGGAAACACACCACATTGATTGCCTGAAACTAAAACGACATGCACAAATGTTCCACTGCTTCAAGCGGTAATTTTTATATGAACACTGCCTCTTTACTTCTCTGCCACCTCTCTGTGTTACTGTGTCAAACGCAAGCCTGGAATTTATAGTAACAGAGGAGGGCTTCCACTGCCTGCAGCCTGGTTTAAGGGGGGTTGACTGTGTGCGAGCGAACATTTCTTTCTGCTTGGTGAGCACTCACAAGGGCGATGGAACGGGCGGGAGGCGAGAGAGGCTTTATGGGAAGAAAAATGGGCAAGTGGGAAGGGGGAGGCTTCAAAGAGACACCCCCGGAGCTCTGCCTGAGGTTTCCATCTGTTGGTAAGAGGGTTGGAAAAGACACAAAACAACTGATTGATGCGTGCACACGAGTGTCGTAAACATCATCATTTTAGGGGCTAACTGAATAGACCTTTTGTAGTTAATGGGATTGATAGTGACACAAAAGACAGCCCACCTCAAAGGCCTGTCTTGGATCGAAGACTTGGAGAAGGTTGAGGTCTGGTTAGTTCAAAAGTGACGGCGGCCAATGAGTGGAAAAGTGAGAGGGTAACTATTGCTGAGTTTGTCCAGCACTGCATTGTGGTTACTGCTCCTAAAAATCTAAATGTGCTAGGTTGTTTGGACTGTATGGCATGTAGTTCAGCATTCAATACCATAATCCCTGGAATAGTGATGAAAAAGCCAAAACAGTGTCTTTAACCACCACCAAACACCAATCATGGGTATAGTGTTTCCCAGGGATATAGTGCTTGGGCGGGGATTTGAACCAGCGACCCTCTGGTTGCAGGGCGAACACTATCACACAGCACCACTACTGCCCAACATTATCCGTAATAAGGAACTTGGAACCACCAAATGGGTTAACAAAAAGACAAATGCATTGCATAAGCTTTAAACAGCAAATTAGTTCAGCGAGAGGCTATATTATGACCCCATTGTTCTCAGATTGTCTGCTTCCATGGTTACATTTGTTCAAAAGGCTGTAATAATTATAATTCCTAAAACACAAACCAGCATGATCAAGGTAAAATACATTATTTAAAAGTGATAGACATTTTATACATTCCTTTCCTGATAGCAATTAGCCTATTCACTCATGTAGCACTCACATGAATTCAAAAGTTTTCATCTAGTGTTAATAAACAAACTAAGCACAATCATCCCACACATTCTACTTCAAAAACTGAAATGCCTTAAAACTATTCTCTGGACAATAATGCATCATTAGCGGATCTGCGAACCTCTCTCCCGATGGTTAGATCTGTAATAAGTTCCCAATAAGCCATTTCCAGCCACCTCTGAGATAGAAGCACATTTGATGCTGTATAGATGAAGGACTGTCTTAATGCAGAAAAAAAGTGTTCACAACTCACTTTCACTGGCACTTGATATTGTGCTGGCGTGACAAGAAGAGCAACTGGGATAAAAAGCCAACAGGGCTCGGATCCCAAAAGAAGCGGCCTAGCCAGGGATAATAACAGCAGCAGAAGTATTATATTCGTGCATGTATAGAGTGATCTGTTTCACCCACATCCGAAAGTACGCTGGCAGACCTCTAGGCTGAATCACCACCGTTCACTTCCACAGGTTCCACTGCACCAGTCAAGCAGTTCTCAGTTTAGAGGCAAACAAGAACGGGTGGATGAATAGGGCAGGTCCAGCTTTGCTTGTGAATCTGAAAGTCGAGTAATAATAAGGAATTACTTTTTCACTCGTCACTTTATCAGGCAGTGTACCCACAGGTGTGTCCTTCTCTGCTGCCCATCAACTTCAAGATCGTCATTTTCAGAAATGATTGTCTGTAGATCTAGGTTGTAATATTTTAGTTAATTAGGTGTATGGCATCAATGTGCCATGTTTGCCCATAGAACTGAATGTCATTCACTCGCTTTGTTTTATTTGGGGGGACCAGTCTCTTTAACTAGATCAGCAGTTTCTGATACAAGTACTCAGCCTTTTTGGCACAATAACCCTGTAACTTGAAGCATCTTTTTGTCACTCTGAACTTTGAATTTCAGCAGGTTTATCATTCATTTGCAGCCATTTAGCATTAACTGAAGCTGAATAGGAGTATTTAATCAAGTAACCAGTGAGTGCATTTTGCTACAACCATTCATCAAAAGGTGTGCGGATTCATAGCATTTTACTTTGATCATCCACACATTTCTGCTGGACCTCATGAGGCAAAAAAGAGAAACATGCTGCTCAAGGAAAATGTGTCAGTTATTTTTACTGCTTCTTGGTCAAAATCTCATTTATCCACAGTAGTAATACAAGGGTTTTTGCTTGCAATTAATGGCCTTGCAACTGCTTTTCAAGTGCAATGCAGTATGCGAGACCAAGACCTCTCTCTTGATGCTGCTGTGAGGGTAAGTCTTTGTTGGGTTTGCTGGACCAGTCGTTCATTTGTGTGTCGTTACTGAAAAGGTGTTTTCAGCATTCAGAATTTGTTCTGCTCAGAATGCCATACCTTTAAATGCATA
>JAVQKG010131736.1:0-16624 GCA_036025885.1 Hypseleotris bucephala | reverse complement strand
AAACATCAACATTTTTTTAGCTGTTTGTGCAAATACGGTTCTCAGATAGCCACGTGGATTTGCAATTGAGTCTATGTTAACAGATCAAGTCTATCAACAGTCAGTAGATTTTCTTATTGCAATGCAAAGCAGACTAAAATGTAAACATAAATGACATTTCTTTTTTTACACCTACACATTAAAAGCTGATATGAGGACAGAAGAAATGTAGTTTTCTCTATTGAGGACATTGTTCTGTCTATTTTTTCAATACAACACAATCATACAAGTAAACAAACTTTGGGAGGTATGGCTGCAAGTTGCACTGTGCACTGCAGATAAGGACACTCATGTATGAGACACCTCAAAGTGAAGTCGCTCTAGGGGTGGGCTAAAGTCCAGGGTCAGTGCGGGCTCTGCACAGCCTGCCCACTTGCCCTCCCCACAAGCCCCTCATGAAATATCTACGCCCGCTCCTGCTCCATATTTTAATGGGGTGTGGGACACGCAGGAGTGAAGGTGGAGGGGATATCTCCGGAGACCCTCCCGGAGAATGGTGGTCTGCGCGTCTCACTGCTTATTTTTTTGTCGGTGAAATAAAAAAGAGGAAAGAGATTATTCTCCTTTGGAATGTGGATTCTGGGGCACAACTGGCCCAGGAGTCAGTCAATCTGGCCAGTTTGAGAGAGGGGCAGCGGTCTGGGCGGGGGGTCCTGGGAGGGCTGATTAGACGGATGCTCTCCCATCATCCATCTCGACAGGCTGGCGAAAATTGGCTAGCCCCTTGCAGGGTAGAGTTCACGGGGGGAGCCGGCGGGGGGAGCGGTGCACTGGATACCTGTCACAGCCTTTGGTCTGTTTCAGGATCTCAGCAGCAAATTAATAAAATATCCTTCCTGCTTCCCTTTACCTGCCGTGGCAGCTCTGCCTCTCACTGCTCCTTCTCCCAGCTTGCACCGGGCCCTTTGACCCTGTCCACTACTGAGAGAGATGAGGGGGCCTGGGCAGCCAGCGAGAGGGCCAGAGTGTCAGCCAGAAAATAGGGAGAAACTCTCAAAGTCCAGAAGCAGCACAAGAGGAGAGGCTTCCTACTCGTCTATCGCTGCGGGAAGACAGCTCTACTTCAGACAGACTGACAAACGACCGGTCCGTGTCAGCGAGACATTTTGAAGTGGTGATGCATGGGAAATAGCAGCCGCAAACAAACAACAACTAAAACAAGAGTCCAACAAGAAGTATTTTTTGAAGACTTTAACTAGAGACAAGGTAGATCTAACTCCCAACTTCTGGAGTTCAGACAGGACACCCTGTCAGATAATGTTCTGAACAAATACTACTTTCATGATTTACATTTCTATATCTATGTATGTGCAGTATCGACACTTAATATACAAAGGCCTTATAAGAGCTGCAGTTATTGTATCTTCAGATTGTATCCTGCATGATTATTTAATCAAGAATTTTATGCTGGGTAATTCAGTTCAGTGTGAATACTTTACATTGTATACTCTCTATGTGTTTACACTCATTTGGGACCAGTGCTGAGAAGTGCATATGTTGATCCTCACAATCACTCTCTCCATCACCACCTCCCTGATCCACCTCCGACTGCCAAGGGTCTTTCATGTTGCACTTTTCACACGCCATGTAAAACAATATAATCATGCATGAAACAACACCTCGGGGAAGAGGAGATCACTTCATTCCAAAAATGTCAAAGCAACAAAAAAGTCAGAAAACATCCCCAGGTTATTTGAGATTGTTTACCCCGTATCTGCTTGTGTATGTAGGCACCAATGAGAGATGAAAATGTGATAAACAGAAGGCCTTGGCCTGAATGAAAATCCTCCATGTTGGGTGAGTGAGTGGATGAGAGGCGTGCTAAATAACCTTCTACTCTGGTTGGAGTTGCAGGTTGTTGGATCAGAACTTGTTTTATTCATGGCAGTGGTGCTCAAATGACCAGTGGATAATGATCGCGCTCACCTTCCTCCTGGCAGACACGCGCCTCGCTGTTTACTCTCTGAATCTCAATATGAAAATGGCTGGCGATCAATAGCCCTGGATACTGCTACTGTACCTCTGGCTAGCCGCTAATACCTAGCACTGCACAGCTAATCCAGCAAAATGAGAGAACGCAGGCTGATGCTAATAGTTTATCTGTAGCATTTACTTTGGTATGTTTATCTGTAGGGAGCAGCTAATTATTGCCTCTGTCCGATTTGAATCAATATTTAAAACTGCATGAAAATTTAGATTTCTCTTAATTCACACCAACTCACCTTGATATTGTAATTCACTGTTGGACTATTACTTACGTACATAGATATCTGTACAGAGGTGAGATAACAACATACAATAATCTCAATTTTCTGACCAGTAAATGCTTGCTTGTTTTTGGGTTGTTGTTGGTGTCTTTTGTAAAACATATTTTTAGGTATTATTAGGCTTAGTAAAGCAGCAAAAACACAAATTATGAAATCTGTAAGGGCTAAATTGAGCTGAGCATAGTCTGGATGTGCCCTGAGCAATCAGACTGAACACTGCACTCATACTGTACCATTATTTAGATGTTCTTTCAAAAGCGAAAGATGTGGATATGAGAAGTGTGCCATGAGTATAGAAGAGAATCCCTAAACAAAACAGAGCCGCTTGAAAACACCACCACTGTGAAATAATATAATAAGGTCTGTTTCATTTTTTCATACTCTCCAAGGACCTGCGGAGAAAGATTGCTAGAAAATGGATTATCTCTCTAACATTGCGAGTTCATAAGTCCAACTACTAACTTTGTTGAAGGGCAGATACGGCCTCCCCCAGGACGAGGCTCATATTTAGCCATGGGGCCTCCTCTGTGATTAGGAAAGGAGATGCAGACATATTGACTCAACCGTGTTTTTTGCCCCAGCACTGTATGTAATTACCTCTTCAAAAACGAGCATTCTGCTAATCCGCTAATTCCAGATATTTTAGTGCTCGGCTGGTCTAATAAGCAAATCAAATCATATCTCACACATCACAAATGAGTTTTGGAAACGGACTGAAATAATTCCTTTGGAGTCGCCTGTTCCCAGTCGGGATGGAGAGGCTAGCGAGTGGTGTTTAGTGTTTGTTGAGCTGTCAAGTGTGGTTAGCGGAGTGGGCCATTTTTGCATGTGGCCATCTTTACACTATAAAATTTGAGTAGAAAATCTTACTTAACACATGATTAATAAATTGAGTAAATTAATCTATGTCTACTCACGTAAACTATTTGAAAGCTAGGGGTCCAAATTTAATTGATGTTGTGAAATGAACGAACATGAAGGCCAATGGCTGTCTGTCAGTGTCTGTTTGCCCTGCAACTCTGTGTACAATTTCTAGGTTGAACCCCATCTAAGCCCCATAGTTTGACGTTCTCTAGTCTCCAATATTGTGATCACTGGAAGGAATAAGAGGCTACATTTTACTGGTATAAAGCAACCGACTGCACGGTTGTTTTCGGAATAGTTTAAAAGATATTAAGTTTCATTAGTTAAGTTTCCAGTTTCTCAGTCAGATTAAGTAACATGTAAATAATCGTATTGCCTTGAAACCCACCTGTAGCTCTGTCTGGAAGAAGAACTTTTGCGGACATTGCGAGCAGTCATAGATCTTGTCTTCTTGACCGTGGGCTGAGAAGATATGCTGCTGCAGCTTGTTGGCCTGGACGAACACTGTAAAAAAAACACAAAATATTACTAAATGCTTTCCACAGGTGTCTTCGCTCCGCATTGCTGCCTGTGTAAATTAGCCATGCCTGCATTAAGGGGAACAAAGGCAACATCATAATTGCATCTGCCTGGGTAGGAATTAAAAACAGACTATGTCAAACGGCAAGGAAAATTACTTAATTACGAACAAATGAATGTACTATCAACAACAGAGGGAAAAACATTGTTATGAAGAATATAATTGAAAAAAAAGACAAGGAACAATTTAGATAACACTGAAACTGGAGTGGTCACGTTAATGGCACTCGAGCTAGTGAATACATAATGTTTGGGGAATAATGATGCTCTTTATTTAGCACTACTTTGGGGACAACGGGCGAGAAAATAAACAAGCACCAAAAAAACTGGCATGGCTTCAAGTGCAAAACATGGCCTCCATTAGTCTACATCGCTAATTATATTGACAATATAAATATTCATGGTGCTGTGCTACTTATTCATGCAAACTCCAGATTACATTGAGATAAACACACAACTGGCTGGCACTTAAAACATATACCATACATTTGTGCTTTAATTAAGGCATGGTCCACGCTATGAGGAGCTAAGGGGGTTGCAATTGTGCGTGTCTCTCTAATATGCGTGTGTCCGATCTCAGAGGAGCACTTCAAACATGCCGTTTGTTATCCCGGACCCTTGTGCTTTAAGGACGGCTGTCTAATCTCAAAGGTCTGGATGCTCTGGAAAAAGTTGAGCATGTGGGGGCTTCATTTGAATTTCTTACAGCTCAAAATAACTTTTCTTCTAATGCGAGTGCCGTGGGGCCAAGAGGAGAGGGAGGGGAGAGCGACAGCACAGCCACAAAAGGTGAGGCGTCTGTGGGAAGATGGCTTTGGGGTCGCAACAGCACCACGGTGGGGCCCGGCAACATTAACGTGTCCCAATTTGAGCTCACCGGGGAGAGCAGTTATTAATTATTGAGCCGTGCACACTTGAGACGCACCAGGCTTCATTGAATGTCACACTCATGACCTGGGAAATAAAAGTTTGGATGGAGCTGCCTGCAGACTACTAATGCTCCGGTGACAGCTGTCTGTGGAATACGCATGTTAACCACAAGTGAACAAACAAAAGCAAACAACTTTATGGTCCATTTCTGACAAATGACCAAACATATCCAGTAAATGATCTGTTGAAGTACAGAAAGACTACCTCTTTCTAAGGTGGTATTTAGTTTGAGAACCAAGGCTCCAGTCACTTTTTATTAGCAGCACATTAGTAAGTACTGGTACTTAAGTAAAAGTAAAAGTAAAAAGGACAATGTAATATGACTAGTATTAAAAGTACAAGATATTGAAAAAGTTACTCAAGTACATGTAACAAAGTAAAAGTAAAAAGTTACCACCCTCTACCATCACCGTTATTGTTAAACTTTCTATTTAGTCTCCATTGTATAAAATCTGCCTGTAGACTGCTAATGACTGGGTGACAGCTGTCTGTGAATATGGCCGCATGTTAACCAGAAGTGAACAAACCTCCGCTAATGGACAAACAACTCTATGGTCCATTTATGTAACAAACGGCCTAACATAACAATGTATGAATGGCCTGTTTTACTGCAGTACAAAACACTTATGCTCAAGGTTAGGACCAGAGCAATCATGTACATTCACGACTGTGTTAAGCCAAAAAAAAAAAAAAAAGATGACAATTTTCTTTGTATTAAAAAGACATGCTCGGAAAGAAAATATGCTGATGAACGGTGGCTTTTGCTCTTGCCGCGTTTTGTCTGCATATACGGTAACAGAAGCAGGTCACGGCAGCGGCAGGAAGCCTTCATTATGTCTTTGGCTAGAGGAGAAAAAAGTCAATACAGCAAAAATAAAAATGGATTCGAGACTTGGGGGGCCTTCAAACACTGTACAATAGGGCTAAACACAAGTGAGATGTCAGACTAGCTGTTTACATCCGCAATCCTCTTCCACTAAGAGACTTGCTTAATCATCGATGCATTTGCAGAATACATTTAGATAGGATGGTTAATTATATGGAAGATGGTGGATGATGCAAAAGGACAGAATAATAATGGGCTCATGGAAATCTGGTGCAGTAAAATGCAGAGACAGCTTTCAGATATGTAGGACTATAGGAGCAAAAGCTGTATAAGAGAATAGTCAAAGATTATGTGACCGGCTAATTAAGAAAAACATACATATTGGTACTTTTATTACATTACAAAATCTACAGTAAATACATACACTAACCTTAGCCTTTAGCCTTTAAAAGTTAAGGCACACTTTGATGTCCCAATATGGAAATTTGTCATCTGTATTTGACCCATTCTTCAATATGTTGGGGCGGCCTGTCAGGAGCAGTGGACAAACACAGTGCCAAGATGTATCAAGCTACAGGATTTTGGGTTGATGAGGGAAACATGAGTACCCAGAGTAACCCTATCTAAATCTTACAAGGCCAGGAATCAAACCCACAACCTTCTTGTTGTGAGGCGACAGTGCTAACCATTCGAGCTGATCTCTTAAATGTTCTCATATGCTTCTTCCAATATATTGTATGTCACATATCCATTTTCCATTCCCACTCCGACCCAGTCACGTTTTGTAATTCTGTGAAGTCTAGTAGCTTCTGTCGTGTTTTCTGATTGGCATTTTTCAAGTTGATGAATTCATTCAATTATTCTGTATATGTTGTCTTCTGAAATTTGATTGGTCATCATGTTCAATCGCTTTCAATAGAGGTAGTTCAATCTGTGCCCATTTACTGCATCTTCTGGAAATCACTGAGAGCGTGTGGGCAAAAAACTATGCCCTGAAATTAATTAAAGCATGCCATTTTTTAGACATCTTACTTCTGAGACCGAGCTAGGCCAGTATTTTTCCTGTCTTGTTTGTTCAATTAGCATGTGACATGTAATAAAGGGATCCGGACAGTGCGCCGGCATTTGGCATGAAATGTGCCGTGGCGATGCCCATTAAGCCAAAAGAACAGAGGCATGTCTTCCTCCTGGAGGGTTAGAACGAGGACATGGAGAAACAGGCAAAAGGAATAATCCAAAAGCCCATCCAAACAGGATCAGTGGCTGGCCATTGTGTCCCTCCCTGCTGAGAATGAGAGCGTATGTGTGTGTATGTGTGTGTGTGTGTATGTGTGTGTATGTGTGTGTATATGTGTGTGTGTGAGAGAGAGAAGTTTGTGGAGTTTGTTGGCTGGATCGGAGCTCTGAGCCAGGCTGGGCGTCAGGGGTGTCAGGGCTGAGGGGGCTGGGGGGCCAAGGTCTCCTCGCTGTGGGGGATATTAAGCCCTCTGATTAGATCTCTGGGGCCGCCCGTGGCAGACGTCTCCTTTACTACAGGCCCCAGCTCATCTTTATTTTGGCAGGGTGGTGCTCTCTGCAGGCTGCACTGCACCAATACTAAGCTGTTTGTGCACGGAGAGAGCAAACTTTAGCCCTTTCTCCCATTGCTTTTGCTTTTTATTTACTCATTTGTCAGGCTTACAGTGTGTGTGCTCAGGCCCTATCCACAAACTTGAGTTAGGTTTTCAAGTTCAGTGTACAGCATGTTGATGGTTACAAAACATGCACAAACTAAAGTAATCCAGAAAGCACCTGACTAAAATGATCTTTTAATGTGGTTGCTGATTATGACTGTGAGCTTACCAATTTTGGACACAGAATGACCTTAAAAGGAAAAGGTGCAAATTGTGGCAAATGAGCAAACTTGAAAACCTCTGGATGTCTTGCTTTCCAACATGGAGTGATTGGGTGCGCAAATCTACTTCCAAATTGTTTGCAGGATGTATCCTCTGGGTCAAATGTTGCAAATTTAAGTAGGGTACTCTATATGAAGATTGTAAAAATACAAATAAATCATATCGCAGCTCTCTAAATTCTCTTTAAACTATAAATCCAAAAGACCTTGATACATTTCTTTGGTCAAATGTCTATTAAATGCCTCAAAAAGTGTCTAGTTCTGTGCTATTCCAAAAGGAAGTCCAATATTTCTCGAAGCACTGACAGCCATGTGTGGAATGAAAGGAAACTGGGATCAACCAAAGGACAAATGACAATTCCATTTGCTTATGTTACAGGTCAAATGTGACAGCATCTATGGGCGCATTGGCGAGCTACAGATTATAACATAGCTTCACTATTGGCATTTTTGAGTCACAACACATGCATGTTTTTGGACTGCTGAAGGAAGGCCTGGAGAGAATTCATGGTAACACGCAAAGGACATACAGACTCCACACAGAGAGATTGTAAAAAATGTATTAAAACTAGAGACTTCCTGATACATCCCGCAAACAATTTGGAAGTGGATCTTTGCGTGCCCGATGCAAGATGTCATAATTATAACAAAGCGTGCACAAACAAACTAATTAAACTAGCGCATTTGACAGTTCTCTGTGTTGGAGAGCAAGACATCCAGTAGGTTTTCAAGCTCGCTCATGCTGTGACATAAGTAAAAAAAAAAAATCAAAATGTTTGCACGCATCCCCAAACACACACACACACAAAAGACTTTCATCAGACTTCTTTCTTTTTCTGTTTTGTTTGTCTTAAGCACATATTCCCAATCACAATTTCCACACCAGCCTTCGCCAGCGCTCCTAAGGGTGCAGCCAGACACTTCTAGCTGCAGGCTCCCTCACTTCTGAAACCTGTCAAATCTGTCCTGGGAGAGTCAGCCGTGCTCTCATCATCCAGGGGCTTATGGACCTCTCTCCATTTACCCTCCCTACCCCTGTCTCCTCCTCTGCTTCTTGTGCACACGCTTTCATCTCACATCCAAACTTGCAACCTTCCCTCCTCAGCCCGCTTCACCAAGTTTTGTCTCCTTTTCTCCTCTATTTTGTTTCATCTACGGTCTATATACAGTTTACTTTTTACAGATATTTTTTTGTCTTCAGAGTATATGGGGTCTTTTGTGGGTATGGTGTGTCCTGTCTTTGGTTATTCCCTCAGGTACGCAGTGAGAATGATGAGGTTTGACAGAGAATGATAATGGTTCGTGCTGTCTGTGGAGAGTTCTTTTGGGTCAAATGTTGGGGATCAAAGTGAAAAATAACTGGTCACAATAAGAAAGAATAACCTTTTTGATCGATGTCAATTGCACAGACCTTATTGATTACTAACAATTACATTCAATGAGGCTAGATTTGAAGCAATGTCCAAGCTTTTTATGATGGTGTGTTTTAGTCTAAGTATTTTGGATAAGGGTGTCCATAAAGCCATTTGCAAGGTTGTGAATATAATGCATTAGATTACAAATGAACTGCGCTTAATGTTAATGTAATCAACGCATAGACAGACGTGTACAGGAGCAGTGTACTGTCAAAACTAACAATGAATTAGTTTGACAAAGCTAAAGCCATAGGTCAAATGCTTTAATACAGGGTTAGCTACTTAACTAGTTTTGTAATTGTACCATTTGGAAAGACTGAGAAAGAGGTTAGAGAGTCCATTTCAGCAATCTTAACTTTTACACATTCAAAAATTTACAAAAAGTAACTAAAAGACATGAATCATTTAACAAAATCTTTTTTTTCTGGCCTGAAGGATATGTAGTACATTGTTGCAACATAATTTGTCTAGTCCAAAACTTTCTACCTTATTATAAATCCTGCATTTCTTTCTTTACATTTTTTAGTATTGTAGATGTCAGTATGATGCACTAGCCCCTTGTATCTAGTTTTATCCCTGACAAAATCAAGGACATTTCTCAATCTCTGCTCTCCCTCACAGCAGCCACACACTGTCCCCTCACTGTCCCCTCACTGTCTGACAGAGGGACCCAGGCCAAGGCCCATCTGTCTGTCTGCTCCGGGGCCGCCATCCTGAGGGCCCACTCCGTCTCCTCTCCTCCCAGAATCCTTTGCTCCCTCTCCTCTGTCCCTCATGCGCCGTGATCGATATGGGCGCGGAGGGAGCAGGGGGACCTGTCTGTCAAAGCCCGCTGTTGCAAAATGAAGGCTGGGATGAAGAAGGCATGCTCTGTATATTAAACGGACTGGACCCCCACCACGACGTGGGAGGATGGGGAGATATCAATAAGATTCTGGGGACAATGCATATCAAGAGGTGGTCGATTAAGAAAGACAGCTAAATGCAGTTCTAAATAACTAGTTCAGTCACCAGTTCCATAACATATATTGAACACTGTATATTACAGTATTCTGTATATATATTTTAATTTATGTTACCGCAAATTATATGGCACAATGAATTTGTTCTCAGATAGTCAATCATTGATCACATTGATTAAATGAATACAGGGTTCCACTGCCCTCTATCAGTGACTTGATAAGGACAGCAGCACAAAGTTATATCACAGATGCTTATGGACATTTTCAGTTTTTAAATTAATTTAGTGTAGTAGTAAATGGTGGTGTTCATTAGGCAATGATGAGCAACATGTTTGTTGATTAATTGATCCAGAACAGCAGAATTAGTCTGACTTGGACATGGAGAAAAAAGCATTATCAGTTTCATTCAAACACAAACCGCTAAATCTAAACTAGATCTTATCTAGGCCTAAACCAAAAATTAAGGCCTCAGCTACAGCAAAACAAAGGAATTAAAATAGAGAAAAATCTGGACTAACCCACTGAAAAATACATATTTATTACACCCCAGAGACTGTTGAGTATACATTTAGAAATCTGCCATCCGGATGAACCTGTACCACAATTTGAGTAACACTCATCCATTCTCTACCATGTGAGGAGCATCTTTCATATTTTTTGCACTAAACCTAAACCAAGAGTCTGTGAACATTATTGGTACATTTCTGGTCACTTTTTATGCAAAGATATTTTTAAAAATGCATGTGTCATGTAAGTTAGTAAGGAAACCGGTTGAAAAAAATACACATTAAAAAGTGTGGGGAAGAGTAAAGAGCTGAGATGGGAGAAATAGTGAAGCGCCCAAGTTAACGACTTTGCAGATTTCATTATAGAGATAGTTAACCCTGTTGACACTGAAGGAGGGCGCTATCCTCTCAGGAGAAGTCCGGTCCTTCCACCTCCACGCACAGAGACAGATGAGATCATTACAGCTATCAGCACCACTGCCATCCACAATTAGCACGTCTTCTCTTCCACCCCCCGCGCACCCCCGGCCCCACATCCTCCCATCTCCCATCAGATCACACTGTCTTCCCCCCTGCAACCCCCTCCAGTCACCTCGCGACACGTCTATGGCTTTGATTCAGAGGCAATTTGACTAAATAAGAAGCCACATGCAGCAAACCACTCAAATGGCTTCAGCCTGACCTTTCCCAACTCATTTAGAAG
Source organism: Hypseleotris bucephala (assembly GCA_036025885.1). Lineage (NCBI taxonomy): Eukaryota > Metazoa > Chordata > Actinopteri > Gobiiformes > Eleotridae > Hypseleotris > Hypseleotris bucephala. The sequence continues at coordinate 5,639 of JAVQKG010131736.1, read as the reverse complement.
CTATTGGAAAAGTAAAGTTTAAAGTAGGTTTTAAACACCACCACCTTGAATCTATACATCTCTTTCTGTTGCTTTCTGCTAATTCAATCTTGTTGACTCCGTGACAATCAAAGCTTTTTATGTTTGACCATTTTCTATGTGAGAACTTGGGAAATGATACACTTTGGGTTAACCAAGGTACTGACTGCCCTAGTACAGATGCAGCCTTCTCTAGAAGCTAAGGAAGCGGCGAATCTAAATATTAGAGTTAATCCAACAGTTTATAGCAACGAAGGGGTCAATAAAAGAACACATTTTTAGATGGATTGTTTCACTGTGATATGCCTAACCCTTTTTACCCTTGAACTAGGCAATCCCCAGTTTGAGTCCAGGTCAATGTTTTCATATGCTTCTACTTTTTTTGTATACAGAATAAATTGACTCCTTTTTTATACCTTGAGAGGAAATTGTATTTTTATTTGATTATGTGCTGCCCATTTTTAAGAGCTTGCTCAGAGGGTGCATTTCTTGAGTTTCATAATTCGAGTGCCTGGAGAATTGGCCGCAAATAGCCTTTTTCTAAATAAATGTTAACTGAAATAAGACGTACCTGTGAAACAGACCGGACACTTGAAAGTCCCACCCATGCCCTCGAAGCTGTGCTCAATCAAGTGGCACTGTAGCTTGGCCGGCGAATCGAATGACTGGCTGCACAGCTTGCATTCATGATTCAGGCCCTCCTCTGCACAGAAACACAAAACAAAACAACTTGTAAGAAGAAAAATGAGAGAAAACTAAGAATCTGCTATTTCATGATTTAGACAGGAAGTAATAAAATGTAAAATTCAGAGAGCAGTGAGAAAACTAATGACTGGGATGAGGTCTTGCACTTGTAACTCTGCGAATGTCATCTATTTAATTAACTCACGCACCAAGATTTATTTAAGAGTGGAGTTAATTAAGCACAGTCAAATAGACAGATTTCACAATGTTAATAAATCAACTTTTTTCCCCATGTAAGTGACAGTTATTTGAATAATTATCTATCTTCCTATCAGATCTCACCATACTTTAACCAAAGCTTAAAGGTGTCTTATTATGCTAACATGAACAAAATAAAAACACAATAAACAATAATAATGACTGAAGTTGTATTTTGTTTTACTATTTAATACTATTTTCTGTCTGTGTAATTTTGTATGCGTGGTGCTGACATTCTCATTAGTTAAAACTTATCAGGTTGCTCAATACTGTAGATGGAGCCTTTTACCAGAAAGGCTAGCAGTCAAGTTGCTGACATGTGAACTAGACCTGATGTAGGCTACTACTATGTTCAGCGTCAGCTTGGACTAAAGGGGCCGAAGTGCACTTGGCTAGCAGGGTAAAAGTGCACCTAGCAGAGGCAAAAAGCCTCAAGAATGTAATTTTCAGTTATACAATGTGATGGACAATTTGTGCTGTCTAAAATTAATTTAAAAAAAACACTAATATGATTCCTGTAAATGTTTTTCACAGTGTACACCTCCAGGTCAAGTGCTGAGTCAGACTTCCAGGCAGCTGCCCATCTCCAGAGCGTCAATAAAGGCCCTATAGTCAGTGCCACAGGGTCCTACTAGTGCTCCATCAAAGTGCTGCCAGGCCTGCCATTATGGGGCCGTAAGAGGGCAAGATGCATCCACCTGAGACTCATCGAAGACTTGTCTCAGGGTCTGGAGAAGCCCAAATGGCTTTCACACAGGCCCTGGGCACTGGAAGCCTGAATACACAGCACACCTCAGCAGCTGTGCCCCGCGTCAGCCCCGGAGCGAGTAAGTGGAGGGTTAATGGAAGGTGCTCTTGGCTGATCTGGCAAAAACAGCTGAAATTTACAGCAAGATAATTTAGTACAATGAATGTGGTTGTTTTGTTTTTTGGACCTTCAAAATCCCCCAGCAATAGCATGTCATGGTAAGATATACTCACAAAGATATTTAACTTCTGACGGGTGAAACTACACAATTAGAATGCTATAAAACCATACTTTACCAGTGCTATTTAACTGCCCTTCTTTCTTGATATGCTGTAATATCATAATGAACAATTTCAATTTTCCACAAATGTCACGCAAAAGTCAAATATCTCTATTGTGCCCTATGTAGCCTACTTTGTTCTTATGTCAAAGCCAGTCAATACAATAGGAACCAGCTTTCCTAGAGTCAACCTTTACTTTAACAGCACTCTTGTTGGCCTTTGGTCCCTTGGCCCTCAGAATTTACTGTCTTTGGGTGGTATGTATTGCAAATAGTGTCTACTGAGGATACAAATTTGATGATAATTGCTCACGAATTATGTACTAACCTCTGGAAACCTGCACAAATGACTTATCCAGTGACAGAGCATTACCGCAACAGAGTGACTTTAAAAACACAGGAAAAGTGTGGGAGGGAACTGTAGCCAAAAGAAACAGTACAATACTTTAAATTACCAGATGCTATTTGACATTTCCATTCAATAACATGCACTTATGACACAGGTAATAACTTACATTTTGTTTAGCACAGTGGTTAGCAAACTTTTCACAACAAATACAACCACTGAAAATATTTTGAATTTCAACTAGTGGTAGTAGTATCATTATATTGGACTAAAATGACTCTGCTAGGCCAGGTTGAAACCAGGACTAACTAAGGTCTAACAAAGGGAAATGTGAAGAAACCCAGGACTGAACCAGGTCTAAACCCAGACTAAACCAGGTAAGTGCAAACAGAAATGCAAAAAAAAAGTGTTAAAAAAACAGGACTAAACCAAATCTGAACCATCAGTAAATGAGGTCTAACTAATCCAGCTCTAAATCAGTGACTATACAATTAGAAACTCTGCCAAAACCATAACTTAACCAGGGCATAACTAAAAAAGGAACACAAATGAAAATGAAACTTAGCTATAACTTAACACGTAAATTGCACACTCCCAAATACCACTATTGACTATGTGCCACCAGAAGTACCTGTCCCACAGTTTGAGAACCACTTTGCGGACTTACTTGTACACCACATTCCCCCATGAGAATCTCACAAAAGCCACGGCCCGATCAAACACCTCATGTAATTTGAAAGGAAAATACTTTTTGATGGTGCCATGTGCGACCTTGCGTTTGACAGATGAGATCTAGCCTACATGTGTGCTTGTAGGCATCACCAGAAATGGCGGGGAGGGGCGGTGTCACAGTGGCATTGCTCTTTGATCATCGTTTGCTTTAGTGTCTATGCGTGGGGCAAAAGCATGGGTTCACCGATCTCGCTCCTGTGCCATAATGTGCATCCAGCCCCGCGTTTGACCCGACTGCACATAGTCTGTCCCATCAGAGACCTGGCCTGCTTCATTATGCAGATAACAGTGCACCTGCCTGCTGACCTTGTACTCAACGCATGTGTGTTTGTGTCTATGCAAGCAGGTGCACCGGGCCCCAACAGCAGGCACTATCTACAAAGAGATGGCAAATGTAAATAGTAAAAAAAAGTATGCCACAAATATGTTTTTTAATGAATAAAAGTTGTGTTCTGTTTTAGGAACTCACCACACAGTTGTACTAATTGTGATTAATGCACTTTGTACTTTACACGTGACAGCTGCTTTTGGCCTAATTTAGTTTTGGCAAATACAAATAGTTTCTTTGTTTGTTACAAGTAAAAATAGGATGAACTTTAGATATATGTGCTTAAAACAATGTAAAATATCTTGGTGCATGGTACAATGCTGATTTACTTGGAATGCTTTCTTGAAATACAACTGTGGTTAAGGGTCTTCTACTTTGTGCCTAAAGTGGGGTACACACTGAACACACATAGCCAATGACAAACAACCATTGACTGATTATTTTGAATATTAATTCTTGGACGCACACATGGGCTAATTCTGCCGGTTAGGAGGATATATTAAATCTTCTAGGCAGAATTTTGTATTGATTTGCAAGGAATTTTAGTATAGGTTTTTAATATTTAAATTAATTAAGATGGCTGGCTTTTGGCTTGAAGTGCTTGTTTTTGGAGACACATAAGACAGGTTAGTTATAGGTTTTATAGGGCACTTATATTATTTAAATGTAAGCCACAAAAAATTTCCTACCAGGTGATAAAAAACATTAGTGTGTTTACTTTTCTTGCACAGTGCACATTTAATAAGGTGACTGCTGATCTAAACATATATAAACATAGGACTGTGCAGAAGAATGTAGCTCATATGCAGGTGGAGGCTCACACACTGGTACAGAAACACATGGTGAGGAAGTGTGTCATGACTAAACACTGCTCTGTACTGGTCTATGTAATGTAATGTAGGCCTGGCTCTGACTGGAACCCGCCTGGCAGACAGCTTCTTAGTGAGAGCCAAGGGAGGAAGTCAGAGCACTGGCCCCTATAGCTGAGCTCACTTCCTGTTTCTCCCCCTGTTACTCTTTGAGTTGACCAATCAGGACTGGCCTGGCGAGCACCCACCCCTGTTTCAACAGAATCTGCATTTATTGTAAAAGTTGACTAATTAATAAACCGACTGTGTTAGAATAAAGTTAATTTCTATGCAAGTATTCCAAAAACTGATTTTAAGGGTTTGTGTGTACCCCACCTAAGGTCCATAGTTGCAAGTTGCTGCATCTCCTAATTTGAAGAGGCAGAAGAAGACAAATTAATGGATTTTAATGGTAAATGTAAAAAGAAGTTCTCAAAAGGCCAAAAAAATGGCTTTTTAAAGATATCACTTCAGGAATAAATATATTTTAAAGCAATCAGGTAATATTAAATAGTTAGTCTTTTAGTAGGTGAAAAACTAATAAACTCCATAGATAAAAAAAAAGCATGTTCAAAAGGGTTCAAATTGTCCAACATTGTTAGTCTGAGATCTATATAATCATGTATTTTTGTAACAGTAACCTACAGAAACAAAATGATGACAGTCTGCATGAAAAATTGTATCTACTATCGAGTTTGAAATCACAATTTTTCCACCCTCTGTTTTTCCTCTCTTGAGTCCTCCTTGCTGCCACCACCCTGTCCCAGAGCGCCCCACCAGTAAAGTCTTTCAGATGAGGACCTGCTCCCTCTAAGCATCCCTGACACCAGCAAAGTATAGACCCATCTACATATCCACAGGGCCCGGCATTCCTGTGGCTCATGCTTTATGTATTCCACAGCTCCTTAAAACACAAACGCCTAATATCTCTCCCATGTGGACCCCAGAAAAGAACGAGAGAGTGGAGGGGAAAATCTACTCTTAGAAACATCGCACTCTTTATTTCTCAATGCTGTTTACTTTTTCATCAGGGCTAGAGCTCATGTGCAGCTGAAGGTTGTTTGTGGCTCCTGCATGTTCAACCTCAAGTCTTAAGGCAAGAAGTGTGTTACGTACATACCAAAATGTTATAGTAGAAATTGAATACTTTTCACCATATATTTTGATTACTTTTCACCATACACTTTTTCATCATAATTTTTCATAAGAAATATTATTTTTAATTAACTGCACTCCACCCACCGCTGATTATTGTCTACAGGAAAGTTGAAAAGATCACACTATATGTTGAACAGTTCAATTCCAAAATTAGTTTTGATTGATTCTAAAGTCACCACAGTAAATAATCCTTTATCCTTTATAGTATTTAGTCTTTCAAACTTTTTTACTTGGGACAG
>JAVQKG010131707.1:0-10368 GCA_036025885.1 Hypseleotris bucephala | reverse complement strand
GAATGTGTTTATTTCTATATACCATTTTAAGGTAATGGTAATTTAGTACAACCTTGGAATGCTTTGATTTTCTGCTCTGAACTTCCATATGACCAACACAACACATTATACAGGTATTTGAAGATGGAAATTTATTATAAATATAATTCCATATAAACACATCTCTCCTGGTTTCATAAATACCAGTGGTTGATATCAACAAGTAAAATCCCATAGCTGACAATAACTGAAATCACTGTAATGATTGTTGTCAACATTTCTTTCATAAAACAAATACAAATTAAAAGGAAAACAAATGAGGTTTTAACAGTGTTGATTTATGCATAGTGGCACTTTCCCAGGAATTAGGTAAAATGTTACTTAAAACATGTCAGAAAATAAAACATTTAAGACATCTATTTGGCAGGTTTTCCCATTTTAAGTTGAATCTATGAGTGCTTTCCACATAATTACGTTCAAGTGTCTAAGGAAGCTGGATCAAGTGCTGTATCAAGCTGTGGGAGAGTTGTCTATATTACTGGCCTGGATGACTTCCTTATGTGCACACTGATCACTATCACTGTCAATAGTGATGATAGCAGGTGGGTGCTTCTCTGTCCGCTCGTGACTTTTATGCCTTTTACTTTTTTTTTTGTGTTTCTTTTTCTTCTTGTGGTGTCGTTTACTTCTTTCGGGTGAGTTTTCTGAATGGATAAGCTCCGCACCGAGATGCCTCCTACTCTTTTCTAACTCTTCCTTTGATTTTTTGTGATGTTTATCTTTACTTTTTTTCTTATGTTTAGAGGAATCCCTTTTGGCGTCGTCACATGGTTCGTCCAGATGTCTAGTTTTGTATTTTCTTTTCCCGCCTGGCTTGTCGTGGTGAGATTTATTTTTGACCGAGGGGGAGCGACTGCTGGAGTAATTTCTAGATTGGGATCGTCCTCTGTCGTGGCGTCTAGATTCTCTGCTGGGACTCCTCGATCGAAAATACTTGTGACTATTGCCATATCTTCCATGTCTAGCATCTCTGTCGCTATAGTAATGGCTCCCTGAATGAGTGTGACTGCGGTGTGTGTATGTGTTATGGTTCAGATCACTGTCTCTTCTTCTGTAGTGGTCATTTCTACTGGAGTATGAATGACTCTTGTCTCGGCTGTAGGAGCCTGGTGGACTTCTGTGGTCTCTACTCTGTGACCTTGGTCTCCTATGCTCTTTGTTCTTGGATCTGTGTGAATCTTTAGAAGTGTCTTTGTCTCTGTGTCTTCTCTCAGACCTGTGTGCCTTGTGTTTAGTAGAAGATGAAGTACTCTTTTCTTTTGACTGAGGTCGATTAACATTACCATCACTACTGTGTGAGGCTGCAGGACTGACACTGGGGAAACGAATGTGTTGAGGCAAACGAGGCACTTCTTTAAGATCTTCACAAGCAGATTCATCAGAAGAATTAGAAGACAGTTGTACAAGCTCTGGAGTCCTTTCTATAGTTGGTTTAACAAAACCCACTATCACACAGTCCTCACTGTCAGAGCTAAAGCACTCATTGTTGGGAGGTATCTGCTCTTGGTTGAGAGGGCTGATGTTCTCCAGAGGAGCCTGAAGGTCTTCCTCTACACTACTGTCTGAGTCAGAGTCTGGCAGTGACAGATGTTCCACTCGGCTGGGCTCTGTGGTGGTAGAATACGAGGGTCCAGGTGTCTCATCGTCCCACATAGACTGACTCAGGTTTGTGGAGGTGGAGTCTTCAGGTGGATCCAGCTCCACAGAGAGGAGGTCATCTTCTGAAATGGCAATAACAGAGGAGTTGGAGCTGTTGTCATCAGTGGATGAAGGGCCTGGACAGTCGTACACTGCGTGTTGGTCATATGCTTCCATATTAAAGGGAGACTTGGCAAAGCAGATAAACTCATGTAGAAAGTGCTCCGTGCAGCCCTGAAGAAATGGCCTGAGCTCCTCCAGCATAGCACCATCTTCCACGTCGAATCGTGTGATACGAGACATGACAATGTGTTGAACTATGTTGACCAAAGATCCATGAGCTCCATACAACACTGACAGTTCTCTTTTGAGCCAAGGCACTAGTCTGTGTAAGCAGGCAGGGTTTCTTCTGTAGAACTCAGCTGAAGTATCTCTGGATCGACCTCCGTCTCGTACACTCCTCACTCTCACACCCTGACGATACAGCTCTTTTCTGAAATTGATCATTTCTTGTTCTCTCAGATTATTTACTGTCCTTCCTTCATTTGCAGCTCTCCTCTGAGCTGCTAGTTTGGTCATGATGCGGCGGATGTATCGGTCTTGTCTCTGAGGCTGTGGATTAGTGGAAGCCTCAAACATGACTCCATTTTCAGGAGGTGCAGTGGTTCTCTGGAGCTGTCGATGTACTCCTGTGAGAGTGGTGCGGTACCTAAAACGCACTCCACCAAATGATCCAAATGAACCATTGTCTGTAGGTTTTAAATCAAACTTCTTAAAGTCCTGCTCAGATTTGATACTATGATAGATTGAATTGAAAGGCTGTTTGCAGAGTGGACACTCAGCTTTGTTCTTGGACCACTCATGAATACAACGAAAGCAGAACTTGTGAAGGCAGAGATCCAAGTAAGAGACGTTGTTAAATATGTCCAAACAAATGGGACACTTGGAGTCTGGTGAAACCTCTGCAGACACTGCATCAGACTTTTTTCTTTTTCCACGACTCTGGTTCTGCTGAAGGGCAATCTTGATGGCAGACATGATCTGGGAAAACAGAGTTAAAAGTAATTTATAATTATTCATTTTATCTAAACAGGGGTCTTGCTTTTCTTAAGACTTGATGCTGTTGTTCTCTTAATGTGGAGTACAATTATATCATGTTTAGAAGTCTGTTCTGACATCATCCAAATTGCAGTATATCTGAATAAAGTAAAGAGAAGTGCTAAAATAATTTAACTTAACTTCTTAAACATCTCATTTTTACAATTAGGTTTTGCTATATTTCTAGGACCAGCAGCGCTTAACTGAAATCGAATACTACATAACACACTATTAATGTAGGTTGAACCAGACCATTTATATTTGATGTTACTGATCTACTACATGTACAATTTTGACGAATTTACTACGCTGGTTATTGACAATGACACCTGTCTTAGCACAGCACTGTACCATCACGTATTTGCGTTGTCAGAGTTGATTACTTTTAAAAGTGTTAGCTTTGACACCCTAAAAGAACCACACACCAAATATTGTAGCGTTAGCACAACATTTCTAGTCTATGTTGTCCATATGGTCCTCCTTTTTCTTATTAATAGTCGGTTCAAGTTAGCTAAACTAGTTAGCATTAGTTGCTACATTGGCAAAGAAACTGTACGGTTTAAACGGATCCTTTGACTAAAGCTGTTAGAAATTTACCTCTGGCTCCCCCAAAATATTCCGTGGTTAGTTAATATATGTCGTCTTCCGTCTCAGCCCGCTATTTTCTCACATAATTGAACACAAACACAAGTGTTTTGATCCAAAGAGTTCATCTTTCATAATGCTGCTGCCACGCTCTTCCTCGGCTTCTGTGTTGGCTGTCAACTGGAGAGCTGCGTGTAGTACTGCCATCTACAGTCTGCTCAAGTCATTACAACATACTGGTATAAACATGTTTGTTTTTGAGTTTGTTCAATGAAATGATACACTGCATAGTAATTAACAGCACTAACAACGATAAAATTCTGTATACATAAAAATATACTGTATAATAAATATATGTGTCAAAACTTACATTTTGAGGACTTTAAAATAAGCATGTCTGGTTTAATTGTTGTGATAAATGTTTTTTTATTGATATACACAAATATTAACAGAGATTAAAGAAACATATGGACATTTTTATATTCAATGATGGCCGTGGACTTCAGGGAGATCTGGAACAACTTCACCAGTCTCCATAATGGTGTCCCCCTAAAGTCAGACAAAATGGAAAATGTTAGCAATACTATAGCTCATTTTTAATAACCTTTAATGTTTTCAATGCAATTTATACACATATATGAGTAATAAAGAGAATGCATAAGACAAAATGAGAAGTGCACTTACTGGAAAGAGCCTGGGTTTCAGCTCCACTATGCCATAAGGTTTTTTCTGTGGTGGACAAACAACAAACATTTAACAATGAAAAATAAACTTTACACTAGGGCTGAGCAATTAATCGAATTTCAATTACAATTTCAATTATTGCTTCTCTCAATTACTAAAAGTAAATATTCGAGAAAAATAATCGAGAATTGTGTCATATACTAAGACAAAAAAAAAAAACGAATTTTGATATTGTTTGTTAATGGCTTGAGATAATGTTAAAAAGCTACATCAAATTTGATTCTGCAGTTAAGATAAAAATTAAATAGTAATATTTTGGATAATACAAAGCTAGCATTAGTAACGGAGAATATCGGGTATCGGTCGATCCACAAAACCCAGATATCGAGATCGGTATCGGGACTGAAAAAGCCGGATCGGTGCATCTCGTGATTGTTATATTTTCCATAATCAAGCTATACACTGTTGTCAGCATGAGTCAGCAGAGTTTGGAGCTGTCGTTCTGTGTTACACCTACAGTCGGTGCAGATGTGAATGCAGACTAAGGCTCTGCTGAAGGATCAGAAACATTAGCCCATTGAACAGCAGTGATACAGGCTGGAGACGAGCCAGCAGGCCTGCCTTTCTCTGCTGCTCAGACTCTTTGGCCCGTGCTGAGGATATATTTGCAGATGCATCAGTCTACTGCAGTGGATGGTGTTTCACGTATCATCAAGGACACTGCACCAGCTCAAATCTGTCTTAGCATGACACCGCAGTGAACAGCCCTGAAGAAGCCCCAAAAGAAACACTTTAGCCAGTTTGGGCTGTGGTTTTATGTTTCAACCAAAGAGTTTTGTCCCATTAGAAAGATTAATTTTACTACATGGCAAAGTGGGCTATATTGGCCTACTTCTGGCATAGACATAAGAATTGGTAGTGTGATATAAATAAAACTTCATCTTTTAATCTCGGTAAAGGGCCATAATGTTAATAGATACAGTCATAACTTAGCCACCCACAATGTATACAACTATTATTTGTATCTTTGCATTTGATTTAAACATTATAACACTGAAAACTGTAATTTGAAGTGCCTTGCAAGAAGAATCTTTGCTCCAGTAGACTTTGACACAGTATAAGTGTGTCTGAATATGGCATCCTATTGATCTGTGGTGAGACACACCCTCTGCTCCTGAGGCATAACGGCTCAAACAGCCACTAGAGGGAGAAGCAGTGCACTGTGCCAATCGCCTATGCAGCCCTCAATGACACCACCTAAAAACTAATTATACTCATTTCATTTTACAGTGTTTTCTATCAATTTAAATGAAAAAAATGAAGTGTTTTCTGGAAATTGTGGTTAGTTAATACAATGTTTAAATAAGGGGAGAAATTGCACCATTGAACACAATCAAAGTGTTAATCATAGCTGTGAAGTCAGAGTTATGTCAAACATGTGTAAACACAGGATACACAGATGACGACCACTGATATCATCATTTTAACCCTCCACAAACCAACTATTATAATGACTCATGCTGTAATTACATCAGTGACCAAGCACTAAGAGAGCTGGGGTTTCCACAGAACAAAGAGACCACTGACCTAATGTTACAACATCAGAGCTCCAGGAAACAGTGAGAGACCGTGATTTTAAAACTTTAGAAGATCAAAGTAAAGACGTGCTCCCTGTAGGTCTATCCATTATTGGTTATTATAACAAGTGGCTCCTGTGTGAGTGAAATGTGATGCCAGTAACAAAGTATCTGAATGGTATGGGTTAGTTTTTGTTTGTCAGATCATACAAATACTGTTTATAATATACTTTCAAGACATTTTTGTGACAAAAGGTATTGTCCTTTTCTGGAGCTTTTTTTCCTTTCAGGGGTTGCCACAGCAAATAGTTATAGCATGTTGTTCTGGTCGAGTGAACATGGTAATGCAATATTTAAATCAGTGTTTTACAACTTCGTACATCATTCATTGAGCAAGATGTACAAGCCACAGTCACACTATCTCTGTCTTAAGGTCACAAACATTAACTATATTCAATATTGTAGATACTGTTTCAGGTGAACAAGTTCTCAGTTTTAAAGAACAATTATTAGATATTTGTTTAAAGGTTGCGTTTTTACAGTATGCACATACTAATAAGGTTGTAACTAACAGACAGCTTTCTTCAATCTAGTAACCACAGGAGACTGACTACAAGACCAAAGCCTATATAAGTTGATTTATTTCCGCACAACAACATGAAAAGGCACAAAATAAACCTTTCTTTTTTTATGTCTGCGCAGTTTTACTTTTCGGTCTCTGCATCATTTTCAAGGACAGGTATTCAAAGGTGTTATGGCAGTGCAGGAGTAGAATAGTGACGGGGGTTTGGATTGTATCCATAGGCCTGAGTAAATACACATGACCAGTTAGAACAAGTATGGATGTGGTAATGGGACATGTGTTTGTTTGACGTCGTCAAGTGTGTCACCTGTGGTACAACAACAACTTTATTCATAACCGCATTCTTATAATAGATTATGTCTAAATTGTTCATAGACACAGCGTAATACAGGAAGTCAGGGGGAGCAGCACCTTGTATGAGCTAACTCACTTATAGAGATGTAAATCACACACAGATGTGACTACCACACAGAGATGACAGGAGACTGTATTAGCGGCCTGTTTGCCTGCGGCTGTGGGATGGAGGGCATCAATTAGCTCCAGTCGCTCTGACCTTGAAATGGAGCTTGGCGCTGAACAGGAAGTCTCCCTGTACCACAGCCGAGTTTCAGTTTGTATCATGCATCATTTATTGATTTTCTCTTTTTCTTATGACTGGAACCATGTGGCCAGCTTGAGCACATTTGAGGGGGCTGCCATTATATCAAGCTTGGTCTTTTATGTATATTATGGTGAATAATGAAGTGATAATGCATCCCCTCAGGACATCACTTTTGTATCTAACCTGTCTTTCCATGTTGTAATTTTTTTGGAGTTAAGTCACTGGCCCCTGTGCTACTCTGTGCAAGTCACAACGTGTCTGCTTCAGGCAGAAAGCTGACACTTCCTAGAACAACTGCTCAACACATTTGCAAAATCAATGAAGAGTAGGAGGTGAATCTCCCAGATATAGTATCTACAGCAGGTTGTATTCAAGGAAATTACTCCTCAAGGTTAGAGAGGACTGCTTTATCCCATAACAATCTAGTAGAATGTGTGAGAGAGTGACAGAGGTGACACATAAGAGAGTGAGCTACTTACAGAGTGTTGGGATGAGATTGCTGTCTAACCCCTGAGTGGTTTCACTGTTGGGGGTCTGCTTTCCAAAGGTTGTTTTTTCAGCATTGTATTTCAGGGTCACTGAGGGGTCACTGTGAGTCACTTTTGGAGAGAGAGGCACAAACGGACGTTGTGTGGATTTGTCCTCCAGCAGCACCTCAGGACGTCCCGACGTGATGGTAATAACACTGGTGGGAGAGGATGTGGACAAAGGCAAATGAGGAGGTGATAGAGTCAATCCCATAGTGGGATCAGCTGAAATAATAATAGGGTCCTGTCCAATACGTTTAGGGTCCAAGTGTGTGGATGGTTCATACTCGAAGATCTTATCCACAAAGACCCACTTTAGCCCAGCAGTGCAGAGGGCTAAGCTGAGCAAACAGGCCAGGATGGGCAGGATGCAGATCTTTTCAGAATGCAGACAATTGTTAATCTGGTCCATTTGTATGCACACGCAGCAGGCCACAACTGCCCCGGCATGCTCCCCATCATCACCGGAGTCGCCCCCCTCCGCAGCTCCCTCCTCACCCTCCTGTCTGTCCTCCGCTGTCTCCTCTGATGTCTCCTCCGCGGTCTCCTCTGGTTTCTCCTCTGGGACTTGTCCAGTATCAACAGTAGAGCCGCCTGGGGACACCGGCCCGGGACAGATGTCCTCCATTCCCTCAGTCATCCTTCCCAGCGTCACAACTCCACAACTATTAACTCAAAGCATCACTCATTTCATCGAGTTTGTTTTCCATGATGCTTGGACGCGATTTCAGAGGGAAGTTAAAAAGCTCCTAAGAGTGTCTAACCTTGTTAACAGTCTGCGACACACATGGACAACCTTCTGAGAGTATCGGGGAAAAGAGCTCTTCACTCATGCTTTCTTAAAGCATGCGCCTAAAAATAGATTTGTCATAAATGCTGCAGACAAGAACAAGAGAGCAAAAAATTAGACAAACATTTGTATGTTGTACTTGTGAACAGAGTGAGAGTATCAGCTAACTCACCTGGGCATTGGGAATACAGAGGAGTGGAAGTGCTGGACCAGCTGCAGAGGCTGCGGATGTAGTGCAGAGGATGGGACGGCCAGGCACTGCAGTGGCACGAGGGGCATGCTGCCTCGACTGCGGAGCTCCAGGCGAGAGAACGGCTGAATCATCAGGGAGAGGCAGGTGCCCGTCCGCTCAGCACCTGCCACCGAAACAGATGAGTAAGGAAAAGAAAAAGAGCATGTAGAGTGAGGAAGAGGAGTGAGGAAGAGGAGGGCGGGAGGCTGCAGCACTGAAGGGCACAGACAGGATACTCCCCTTTTCGAGCGCACGCCTCTTTCAGCTCACTCTCAAAGTGCTGTGGCCTCCTCCCAGGGTCCGCTGCTGTGTCTACACTCACTGCTCACTGCTCCCAATCCAAGCACAAAGCATCCAGCTAAGCAAGTTCCGACTTGATCCAATTAGAGCGCAAGTCAGCGAATCAGTGACAGGCAACGACCACGGCCACCCCTCTAGCACCACTCCCCATTATGCTGATACTAAAGGGTGTGTTTTTTGTCAAGGGGAAGGACCCAAAGAAGCAGACACATGAGCTGTCCCAGGAGACTGCAGCCATTGTATTCTACTCCTTTCAAGTTATTAGTGTACGTGAATAATAATGAACTATACCATATGGATACATAGAGATACATGGTGGTCAATGAGCACATGCATATATTCACACCTAAAACAATAAATAATAATCAATAAAGTAATTAATGTAATATTTATAATCTTCGATAAAATATCAGATGCTAATTCAACATAAAAGTGATGGCCAATCTTTATTTTTTTTTTACTTTATTTATATCCCAGAAAGTGTAAATGTGACTGAAAGCCCTTAGACCAACAATAAATTCCTAAGTCCCCAGCCCCCAAGCACACCTCTCTAATAGGCTCGCAGGACAGTGGCTTAAACAAGATGAGGAGATGCAGGGAGGTCAGGTCAGTGCCACACTGAATACTGACACCACTATGACCCTTTCAATACACAGACAGAATTAATACCAGTAATGGTATCTGCCAGCGAGCACTTCCTGTCAGACCCCCTGAATTAGGGACCTGCATATTGATTAGCTCCTCAGCAGCTTTTTCACTTCATTTTCCTGGGCCCTTTGTCTAGAGAAACAATTAAGTGCAGATAGGAGTGGACGATGTGGTAAAAATATAAAAATATAATGATTTTTGTGAAGCCAAGATTATTATTACGATTTTATCACGATTTTAATAGGCTTTAAATTTTTTGTTTTACACAGAAGAGTACTGGTACAAAAAACAATTTTTACTACAAATCAATGTACATCAATTCCAGTGATGATCATCAAATTTAATACTATTTATTTGCCTTTTGTTATTAAAATGAACACTGGTGTTGTTACAATAAAAATGACAGTGACTAAAGAGCAGAGCATAAATGAAAGCATCAGTTGTGAAACTGTTGCAAAATTGTACACAATATGTTATTATGGGAAAATCAAGAGACTACATTCTTTATGTAAACAATTGAATATTGAAAATGAAAAAAAGCAATAATAATCATTTTAAATGTTTAAAGCCAATACACTCAGCTGGCTTCATCTGACCGAGGACAATTTCCACTCTTAAGAATGGCTCTCGTGTGTCTTGTAAAAATTTAAAGATGAGGCGAAGACCAAAGGCAAAGACTGTGCCTTGACCGCAAAGGAGAAGTCTGAAAGCTGCAGAACGTAGCAATGATAAAAATGTGTCGAGTCATTGTGCAGTGGGGACGTTCTACTGAGAATATATTTGCTGAGTATGAATATTTTCAGTACATACAAAGATTTGCTTCGAGTTTTGTGCAAAATCTAATGCTGGATAGGACAATTGTTTTGAGACCAGTTGTAAAGGAGCAATGGTCTTGTCCACTGAGGGAACTAGACCCAGGCTGTCGTAAACGACACCAAATGTATATCGGCGAAACGCCCCATGCGTCTGCGTCAACTGCTATAACACCGACTGCCTTATGGCGGAGGAAGTGGTGGAAGTGTGGCTGCCATTCTGCGCCTACTGCCTCTTCTGACCACCACAATCA
>JAVQKG010131645.1:0-12960 GCA_036025885.1 Hypseleotris bucephala | reverse complement strand
TATAGCTATATGACTAAAAGTTTGCAACACACAAAACACTGTAAACATGTATGTTTTTCTCAGATGATTTAAACAAAAAAACTATTTAGTATTAGATTACAATAATTATTTAAAAAATGGCACAATACAATTTCAAGACAATGACCTTACCTTGCAGTACTAAGGAAACGCTAGTTAATGGGTAAATGCTCTATCCATTGAGCCATGGAATTCCTTATATATTCCACAAAAGTAAATGATCTATTTAAATCATATTAACAACCCCTTGTTGGATTAGATACTATGAACTATAATTGTTCGCCAGGTTGCTTGTACTCACCTGTGAGACCTGAGAGATCTTCCTCATCTTCTCATTGTCTCTCTGTTGGGACATGCTCTCTCCGTCCTTGGTCCTGTCGATGCACCAGCCCATTGCCAGCATGCTCTTCAGAGACTCTCTGATGGGATATCTGTAAATCTCCTTCTCCTGGACAACAGACATTGGAGTTACATTTGGAGAAATAAAGGTCTGTAGTCTCAAACTATTCACCTTCTCTGTGAGTGTCTTGTATGCTCTGAGCTGAGGGTGAACCTTGATCTTCTCGTCCACACAGTCTCCATGTTTCCAGCCCAGAAGCACCTGATGCACATACACAGGCAGACATCAGCTCAAAGCAGATTTAAATGTACACATTAACATAATGAATTACAAAATATGGCTAATTAAAGGAGATATTAATAAAACGTATAAGCCATCAATCATGCAACATTATTTAAGAAATCAACTTATTCTTGCCTTTTCTGCTGACCACTTTTCATGAGAATGCTCTGCGTATTTGTTGGCAAAGTGTTCGAGCTTCTCCGGGAGAATAATGCTGAAAAATAATAAAAATGCAATGATATACAATGTGGTCCACACCATATGTCTTAGTGCATGACTGCTAGGAGGCGTACTTGGTGGTATTGATTGGTCTAGGGTCAAAGTTGCCCTGAGCATCCACAGAGGTGGGCTTGTCCAAGGCTGTACTGATGGAGGCGTCGACATAGTCTGGTGGCAAGGCTCCAGCAATGGCACTGAGACAAGGCATTGCCATTTTGAAAAGCTCCGGGTCATATTTCTGTATGTAAAGTGAAACAGCATTATAATTAAATAAGTTGATTAGAGTGGGCAGTAATACTACTGGACTGGAACCATAAAATAACTGGCTTAAAGAGAAAGTGGTTCATTCTTGTTGACAAAGAGCTGTTAGGAGGAAAAGTAAGAGTTAGATAAATAATTATTCTATAAACCCTAAAGAAGCAGCATGCTAGCAGATTTGGATCAATGTTCCTATCTAGTTATTGATGTTTCAGACCAGCCCTTTGCACTGCCTCTTTTCATGAGTCGGCATTAACAGAGAAGTGCTGAGTCCATGAATCTGCATCACAAAGAGACTGTTAGATATTAGCAATAAAATTCCCCCATACATACATGTTAATCAAGACGATAATGACGCAGGTTCCTTCTGATTATGTGCATACTGCATGGGCTAGAGTACTGCTTTAGAAATGCAAAGGACTATTTATCAAACATGGGCCACTAATATCACCCAATAAACTCAAAAGTAAAAACATTTATTTGGGATGCACAATGTGAGGTTGACTGTAAAATGTCAAATGTCTCTCTTTGTTTCATGTAAGTCTACATTACAATTTATGGTCTAAATCAGTGGTTCTCAAAGTGTGGTCCGAGGACCATTAGTGGTCCCAGAAAGCCTCTCAGTGAGAAGAAATGTGATTTTATTCATTGCTTCTCAAATGACCAGCATGAAACTAAAAACAAGTCAAATATAGCCTTAATTGAGACACTAGCCCACAGAAAGCTTAGGTGATTTTTACTTTATATGGTCCCAATTTCAGTTGAAAGGGTTGTGTGACTGCTTTCTTACCCTCTGTGACAGTGAATCAAAGACACCCCAGAAGATCTTCTTGGTAAGCAACAGTTCATCTTCAGATGCTGTGCCATAGCTGCCCCATCCTGAAGGCAGGCAGTAGTACTTCCAGTTCTGCTCATAGTGGTTTGTCAGCAACTGAATGTAATGAAATAGATAGAGAATTTAAATTAATGTTGTGTATTCTTTAGTCAGGCTAATTGAAAATCTGAACCTTTAACAACAATACAAGCCTCCACCCAATGCACAGCCCAGTCACAGTTTTTTCATGTGCAGTATTTCTCTCCTGTGGCCAGATGGATTGAGTGGAGCAGTGGAGCCAACAGTCCTGTAATCCCACAGTGCAATACTTCATCTCCTGCTTTGCCCTGCTCTCAATGCCTACCTCTTGAGCAGCCATGATTAACAACCTGGGTCAAGAAACATTTACCTTATATTTGTGTGTTCAGGGGAGTGTAAGAATGACTAGGAAAGGAAGGAAAAAGTTAAAGTATCACACTTATTGGAAAGGCTGTTTATTGGAGGGAATTGCTGGAAATGAGCTGACAGCAAAATATATTGACTTTAGTATATGATGATTGCTACAACAAAGCAATCACAGTTGAAAGAAACGGAACCATGCAAGTTATATGAAAGAGGAAAAATGAGCAGAAATTGTATATTTGAAGTCTGGTGGGAAACAAGTCAAAAAGTGTTTACCCTCAGAGGCATCTTGCAGTAATCAGTAAGCAAGGGCACATCAAAGACGAGCCGACGCAGGAGCTGCTGCAGCATAGAGGGACGGAGATGTCTGCAGAGAGTGGTGACAAGAGATAAGACGTGTACATCGTTCTGCACTTTCTAATAACACTCACGAAATTCTAACTTCTCTTAAGGAAAGTAACTACAGGTCAAAATATACAATGTCCAGTTTAAGATGTGGACTTATCTCCTCCTTCGTCTAAAATTTCAATTACACAACATTAAGGTATTTATTTTGTTACATTTTGTCAACTTGTGTCTAGAAATTGCTACCTGAAGGCTGATTCAGTAGCATCAACAAGCACTAAATCTTTATGCTACATATACTATATTTTAAAGCTTTTTGCATATACCAACTTTTGTTGGTATATGCTTTTTTTGGTCTATTAGCTGTATTCTATATTTTACCAAACATTATGCAAATGTATGCATTTTTAAACTTATAAAACCATAATTTGCATATTCGAACTATGATTTATACAAACTTGCCATATTTGTTTTCATATAGATGCTAGACTGATTTCTTATTTCACCAGTAATGTGTGCATTGTAAAAACTTAATGTTTAATTTTGATAAATATATAAGTTGTTAAGTCACTCACTTGCAGATGGACAGCAGACACTCTTCAATGGCGTCTCTCTGTGCCTTGGTGAGACAGCGTCCTTTAGACAGTCTGTAGATGGTGTGTAGTGTTGAGTCTATCAGAGTGGCGTAGTGCTCTGTGCCAGCGAACAGTGGGGCACAGCGCGTGAGCAGCGGCAGCATGGCAGATCCAATGTAGCGGTTCATGGCCAAGGCTGTCTCAGTGGTGCACAGTCCCTCCTGTAGACAACGGTATATCAACTTACAACTACAGTATCTTCAGCAATAAGATTTAATTTGTCGTTGTTGCCATGTAGCCAACCTAGCCACTTTTCTCGAGTGCTTCCTTCTTACTACCATCCCAGTATCTCTTTCTATCTCACTTTGTCAATGTCAGACTGGTTGTTATTGGCACCTAAAGGCAGTCTTAATATTGATTTTTTTTTGCTGTTGGGGAAACTCTTTTGACACTTGCTCTTGATGGAATTAGTTTTATGTTATTGGCTTCTAAAAAGCACAAGAGTAGGGTTGATATGTTTATATTTTTGTTTGTTTTATATAAAAAGGTGAACATTTAAAAGGATGTGTCTTAAAAAATAAGACTGAACACAACATCTCTTGCCAGAATAAATATACAGGTGCTCTATATTATATACCCCACTTACTGGGCATTGTGTCCTTGAGAAATACCCTTCAGGCCCATGGCCTGAATAAATATGTATGTTTATGTTGGGAGAGGGGGTAAGTGTGGTATGGCTGCCATGCTACCATCAGTTTGCCACAAGGCATTTGAGGCTTAGGTGGTATTATTTAATATTACGTTACAATTTATTTTGTCATAATGTCATCATACTAGTTTTACCGTGTCCATAGAAGTAGCAGCCCTTAGATCAGGCAGAAATCCCACTTCCAGCAGGTGAAGGAGAAAGCTCTGGTCCTCAATGCCATACACTCTGTCCAGAAACAGCACCATGGGGGCCTTGTGGTCCGGACAGAAGCTGGCCGACATGTCTGGCTCAGTGACTGATCCATCTGTAAAGGAGGAACAAGACCCTGTATATCTAAAATAAAGCAATCTACTCAGGTGGGAGGCAGTCACAACATCTAGTAAATACAGCGGGGCCAGCCTATGGGACATAATAGCATGTCTTTTCTCATTAGGGCAGCTATGTGTATATATTAGGTTTGCAGGGGGCTGTGCTGTACCCCCTTGGAACTGCTGTCAGGGCTTGTGTCACAACAGCAAATTCAAGGGGCCCGGCTTGCCATGCTTAGGCAGATCAATCAATAGAGCAAGACAGCCTGCTATATAAATGATCAGGCTTACTCAGAGCTATAGAAGTGTGCAGTAAAGCATTGTGCTGATTAAACAGGCACAGGACTAAACCAAAATCAATATCTACCTCGTCCAGAATATCGCAACAATTGTACATGCATGCGACCTAGACATCTGACTGTATGAAATATAATTAATAAAGAGATAAACAAAATACACTAACTGTCACTTCATTAAGTCAACCTTATAATATGTGAAAAATACTTGAAAAACGTAAAGAACTTCAGCTATTGAGTAGCTAAATAGGTCTACCTAATAAAGTGGCCAATGAGTGTATGATGCTTCATGTTAACAGGCTTACCTCTGTTTGTGATAGGCATTTTGAGTGGAATACTGATAATCCCAACCAGGTCCTCTGTTGGTACAAGAGATCGTAATATAGCACGGATACGCAGGGCTTCACCTTTCCCTTTGTTAATTAGCTGAAGAAAAAACACAGCAAATTTAAGTCAGGCAAAACTGAATTGAAATAAAAGAAAAGGTTTACCTACATGCATCTCTGGGGCACAGCGTCCCAACAGGTCAATCAGAGCAGAGTAAAAAGACATAATGGCATTGCCCATGTGCACCACCTCTTCCTCATCATCACCATCAGCAGACCTAAAAAACAAGCAAAAAAGCAGCAATGACAGATAGTGGTAAATTACACTGAATCATAAATGCAAAGTGAGCCAGAAATAATTTGCTCATTGTGTGGATCTGAATTTTTTCATCATCTTAACATTGTAATTTGTGACATAAACTTTTCAAAACTATCCTCAACCTCATCTGCCTAGGTTTAGCATAAAGAGATAGAAAGACTTGAGCAGCCTACAACTACTGATGAAATAGCAAAAATCTACCTTTTGAAGGCAAATGGATAAATACACTGCATATTTTTGAAAGCTATTTTCCTTACAGCATGACTTAAAATATGCCTAAAACATTTTCCACAGTACTGTAGTTTCAAAGAAGCATGAAAGAGGAAAAAATCTAAAGGTGTTTAAGAACATAATCCTAAAGGTAAGCCTGTGACATTGATTTGATAACCCAAGTTTGATTTGTATTTCTTACGCGTCAGAGCTGACTCCGTGGACTGATCCTGGCAGGTCCAAAGCAGGCGTCTCTGAGATCTTAATGGCTTCTTTCATGGCTGCCAGCAGTCCGTTCCCCCCCTCTCCCCTCAAGGCTGGACCAAAGCATTCGGGACGTCGGATCAGCAGTTTGACCACCACACTGGAGTTCTCCTCTACGCTTTCACCTGAATCAAAGGTAGGACAGAGAAAATTTCAAAAAGTCAATATACAAGACATAAATTATTCATGCAAGGTGCAGATGCAGGTGTGTGGCTCGGGGCAAAAACTGCAGCTCAGTTTAGCCCTAAGCAAAGTGATTTTTAATATCTAGCTTGAAATTGAAAAATGTGAAAGTTAAATATGAATAAAGTTTTAAAGGGGTAGAGGTGAGGTCAATGCACAAGAGTTTAGATTGTCCAAAATGGTCTAATACTAAAAATAAAATGTGCCGAAAAAGTGTATTTAAACAAAAAACATCACTACCATTGACAAACACTGCAAATCTCAGAAAGGACAGGTATCTCTCTCCTTCAATGGGGTTCCAGCCAATGTCAGGGTAACCTTTAGATACTAGCATGGGACAACTCTGTAGCCCACAACCAGCCAAATATGTGACCACCTGAAGACATAATATGCAAAGTGATCAGTTTCAATAGATTATCTTTTTTAAACATACAGTAGATTTATGCAAATCTATTACTTTGTCCAAGTCAGGTTCCTCCAAAGCCAGAGCTAGACCATTGTTGTCCATCACTGAAGAAGCTGCCACATCTAGAGGAGTGGAACCTCTCATTGCTGGAGAGGCTAGAAAAAATACAAAAATATATTAAGCTAGTTGTGGTAAATCAAGTCACTGTCTGTTTTGTCATTCTATTTTACACAGAAGCTTGTGCTTCAAAGTGTTGCAGAGACAGCAGGGGGTAGTCTTGAGTCTTGCACTTTTTCCCACTAACTGCTAATATGCCATAATCTGTCTTATAAGAGAGTTAAAGGCAGACATTTTGACATGCACTAAGAAACTGTTTTCCACTTATTTAAAATGGGTTAACTTATTCTGAAATTCACGTGGTCTTCACCTCTTAAAGTGTACTCTGACTTCACACAAAGCATAAGTTTGTGTGCATCAGTAGCCTCTCTGGACCCGGTAGAGTGCTTACTGACCATGACACCACCACATGTCATGCACATCACTGCACGCTCTCGACTTTGAATTACCCAGGGTCATTATTGTGTCTTTAATGTGTTACTTTATCTGCACAGTAGGTGATTTTGTGATCACAGTATATCACAAGTTGAAAATTGAAGGATAGTTTACATTCATGAACCATAAATGCATTACATGTATATTCAGCAATGTACAGTATGTAAAGACCAAGATGTGGCGTATACCTAAGCCCACGCTGCTATTTTCCAACAAATAGCTCAGGTGATCAAACATGGCCTTCTGGTTTTGCCGGCTAATGCGACAGAAGTAACACAGAAAGCGGCAGCAGCTTGCAACCATCTTGGGGAAGGCAATTTCCTGTGGGGTGGCAAAAACAGATGAATTAAACATCACAAACTGCTTCTGAGACAAACAGATCAAATCTGGCATTTTGGGAGAAGCTGTCCTCATGTATAAAAAGACTAGTACTACTAGAAACTGTTGATAAATTGTCACCTTAGATGTTACATGATACTTTAACATAATAACTGTAATGTTGCTAATAATCACACTTGTGTTCTCAGTTCTACTTAACACATGAAAGGACTGACATCTTTACATACAAATCCCAATTTGGTGCAAATGTGCTTTTATCTACAGTCTCTTAATAAGAACAACTTACATTGCAACTACAGTAACTTTGCAATGGTGGCACAATAACCAAACACAAATGTCTGTACCTGTGACTTGTCTCCTCCTAGCACATTGACCATGACCTCCATGACAGTCTCATGCATGCCCAGGATCCTCATCAAGTTTGGGTGCTGGTAGAATACCTTGTTATTCATGATGTCACTGAAATGAAATATATCAGCCATATATAAATGTTGTTTTAATTTTTTCTTTTTGAAGATTAAGTTTATGTTAGATCCATTCAGTTTCTCTGTGGTGTGGAGTGAGTTTGCAGCCTTTCCCATTCATGCCAGTTGTCACCAAAATTCAAACACATCTTTGGACACGACAGTGAGTGAAAGGACAGGGGTGGGATAATCTACATTCACCCTACAGATTCTGTTTTTAAAATAGTGTCAGGCCATTTATGTCATCTACCTCAGTCCATTGATCATGAGCTTCTCCTCCTCTTTTCCCATGCGCACAGACAGCAGGGATCGGATCTGTCCCAGAGAGGCTAACAGGTGGATGGTGTCCTGCACCGAGGCTGCACTGATGGTGTAGGTCTTCCTCATGGCTCTCCTCAGCTCTCCTATGCTGTCATACTGTCTCCTCAGCAGACTGAACATCATTCGCACCAGCTTAGGGTCCTGGATGTGACACTCCTGGGTCCAGCTCACCATTGTCTGGGAGATCAGCTCCTTCAGATTGGCTGTGAGGAAAAGTGTACATATTTAATTTCATATTATTTCAAATTTGTGTTCAGGTAATAGTTGACTATTTCTAATACTACCTCTGCATTCTGTATCTGTGGACTGATTATAGAAATGGATGTGTGGGTCTAAATGGTAGCAATCAGTCCATTCAATTAGATTTTTTTGGCAAACTATTACAACATAGACAAATGACATGCTATATTATTAGTAAGTAAAGAAAAAGAGGGTGAGATTCAAGGTCTACTACTACTTTTAGTTTGGGTCATACCAGGAGAACAAATGGGCCGGGCTCAGATCCAGCTATCAATAGAAAAGATATAGAATATACCAAACTACTAACTACAAACACAGAGCAGAGGGTTGTTAATTCTACTAAATGTCTAAATATTACACACTAAGAAAGTTAAAAGGCTGGAATTCTACAGTGTTTTGCTCAGCTCCTGTCAAGGCTAAAGAAGTGCATTGCTGTCTCAATGACCTTTATGAGAGGTAATCAGCTGTGTTTCAACAATGTCACAATTATTTCACGGAAATGTTTGGTTAAAACACTCTTTATGAGACCATTCACAAAAGGCAGGACTGCAACTGAGCGGAGAATCCCTGTTACGTAAAGATTAAAACCAGGCCCCAAGTATTAATAGTCCTGTGTGTTACATGGTTGAATGGGCTGCTCATATGTGGGTTACCCTCAGGCTGTTCAAACTAGATCAATGTTTGCCTGTATGTGCTTTTGTGAGCACAGAAATACTTAAGTTGATTTTGAATAATAAAAATGGAAGCATTTTACTCTTGAGCTATTTTATATTGCATTGACAAAAATTCAGCTAGTAATAGTCATAAAATGTTTCAATAATCCTGTATGTATCTGAGGCACTGGCAATCTCATTGAGCTAAGTGAACAAACCCCACTTCTCATTGTTTGCATTGGCTGTAGAAGTGATGTGGTCATGGGCACCATGGAGAAAGAGGGCCTTAAAGGGACAAGCAATTTTTATATTGAAATATTTGAATTACGTGTTATAAAAGGTCCTCATCTTGCAGTGAACAAAGCCTAATAAGTACAATCGTACAATAGGCCACATTAAACACAATTTATTTCCTTGAGGTGAATGTGTTTCAAGAGCTATTTCAGTTTTCTTACCACCAGACAGTCAATCGGAACATGGTGGTGTGTGTGTGTGCATGGGTCAGAAGAATAGTGATGCTGGCACAGAGACAGTGAAGGGGCATGCGTATAACCATTGCTTTATAATGAGGAGATTCTTCTATCTTTCAGCCAACACACTTCCGTATATTTGTGAGGTTGCGAGTGGACTGTTTACCAGTTGAAACAAACCTGGAGACATGCGCAACAAGCATCCAAACAAGTAAATGTAGGCTGATGAAGACAACATGAAAGCTAGCATCTGTAGTAACCGCATGCCCAGAACTCCCTGTGATGCTCCTGGACTGGGGCTGCCACCACAAACCAGTCTTTTAATCAATCATGCTTTACTCCAGTGCCTGCAGAGACCACCAGTGGAACCGAAGGCAGTCTTTTAACAGAAATGCACACCTCTATTTTGCTCCTGCTGAGCTGCCGTAGAGAGCAGTGTGGTCAGGGTCAAGGTGAATCCCAGTGGAGAGATTGTCTTTCGGTGCATTTCAGCCTAAATGGATCAGACTACTGTAGATGGAACGATTCTTAGACCTTAAATAACTTCTTTCTCAAGCAATACAAATGTGCACATGTTTTGTGTAAGATATGCTGTTTGATAAGAAACATGTAAATTGAGTCGTGATTTTGATCATAATTTTCCTCATTAAAAGTC
This sequence comes from Hypseleotris bucephala, assembly GCA_036025885.1. Lineage (NCBI taxonomy): Eukaryota > Metazoa > Chordata > Actinopteri > Gobiiformes > Eleotridae > Hypseleotris > Hypseleotris bucephala. The sequence goes on along the minus strand of JAVQKG010131645.1, from coordinate 2,992 downwards.
AGTTTTCACCATTTCAACAGGGGGTTATAGACAGCTAACATCTTTTGTGTCTTTTCATGCGAATCCCATACATATTTTAGTCATGTTGATATGGTTGGTTAAGCTAACCTGATGAAGATTGATACCTACTAAAAGCCAAGTAAATTTATAACTGGAACAAAAATCCTGGATCCAGACAGTGATCAAAATCTATACCAAAGATAATTTCTTGTTTACTTCAGATTTTGTGATACTAACATTTTGAAAGTGTTGCTTTCTACTAATTTCACAACACTTGTATAATGCTTTATTAAATTGAATCTATATGTTTTCAGCGTATGTTTTCTCTTCTCTCTCTTCATTTACTGACAGAAGAAGCTCTTACCTCAGGAGCATCTCCCGCAGCAGCGCTATATATATATTAGCATAATAAAATTGAAAAGAAATTGAAATGGAAATGACTGCCACCCGGTGACACACAGTCCACCTGATGGCAGCAGACAAATAAGAGGCAGCTTTGAGGGTGCTAGACCTGCAATGGAGGAGTGTCTGCTTTTCATTTTGCCACCCACGGAAAGCTCTAACAAAACACTTGAAAGGGATCGTGAACTAGCAAAGATGATTGTGGCGGGGAAATCATTGACGAACTACAGCATTTATATGTAAATAATGGCGTGTGCTTTTGAGAAAATGGCCCAATAGAATCTTCCAAAAAGTGTTATGATGCTGTGGTGACAAAGTCATGTTAGCACTAAAGCCTGTTGGTTATGTAGTAGGTTTGTTGATTGGTCAGTCTGTGGGCAAGACAATGGTTGGATTTTGAGGTCATATTCAAGGAAGAATAGAAATGAGTGAAATAAGTAATTATATTTAGGGTGAATTTGAAAAAAAAAATCCACGTTTTGGTATAGACATATATTACAGTGGGTAGAGCTAAAGATTAATCCAGCTATAAATAAAATAAAATGTTAATAGTTTGGCAGCTCAATGGACAGAGCTTTTACATGTGAACTAGCACCGTAAATAAACCTGTTCAAGCCATATGTGGGTATTATATTTTTTACATTACACACAAAAAAATCCCAAGCTTTCTAGTATTTTTTTCCATGTACATACACCAACATAATAAAATGCTAATACCGTGTGCTTCTAACCATTGCCTGTTTTTCAAGTGGCTAAAAAAAAATTCAAACCATAAATTACATTGAAATCCCGCAATACTGTACAATTTTCAAATGTATACTCACATGGGGCAGCCTGCTCTTTCTTCATGGGATCCTCAGTTTTAATATTCTGCCCCTTGATCTTGTTCACCAGCATTAACAGTCGACCTTTGATAGATGTAGCCTGTTCATCTTCCTCTTCCTCCATAGGGATCCCTGTGTGCCAGAAACAACATATAGTGAAAAGGCAGTCTCTCTAAAGGCTGCGCAGTAAACTAATGTTATGTCACGTCCATGACATGTAGTCCTCTATATTGTTATTGTTCAGATATTGTTTCATGTGGTAGTATTGTGTGTATGCGGCAGGAGCAGTGACACTTCTACTCTAAACAGCAGGGTGGAAAATGCCATTAGGATCGCCAGTGCCACAGGGGTCTGGGCAGTTCAATAATTTATCAAAACATCAAGATGTCTCAGCAATCGAAGAGTCACTCAGCCACCTCTGCAGTGTTCGAGACAGAGGAAAGATAGCAAATATTTCAAGGTGAGCTGATGCAGTTTGTCTACAATAATTACCAGTTAATTTAATAATTACCAGTATTTGTGTGTACATGACGGTGTGGTAAGGTATTCCACTCACCACAGTGCAGTTGTAACTGGCCGTGAAAGTCATACAGCTCCTCCTGGATGTCTGAAGGACAAGGGCAGTCCTCTCCCGTACTAAAGGTAAGCAGCATGTTGATCTACAAACACAACAAACATGTATTCTTAGTATGTCTGTTGAATGCTTTATTGGAAGATAGGACCAAATCTATTAGAATATAAACATTCAGAGGGTATGATGCAGTTAAGTAAACCTATTTACCCATTTTGAAAATACAGCAAACAATACATGAAAAGCAACACAGAAACTCCTATTTTCTTTATAAAAAAAAAAAAAAAAAAAAACATCAATTGGTGGCTCAAATCCTTTCTTTGCCAAATGACACAAACCAACTGGAAAATAAGAAAAAACGTGAGATGACGAAGGGAAATGTAACCATGTATGTAGAAAATGCAGTTTTATAAACGCATCCAGTGAATCATCTTGTTACATGCATGATTTGAATCAAGAGGCCTCGGGGCAGCTCTCTGGTCAACGGCTACAGATTTATGAAGGCTCTCATCCTAACAGTCATTAGTTATAACTCAGCCTCTATTTTTGGCAAGTCACCTTTGTGGGCCATTTGCACCTTTAAATCACAGGAGAGATACTGACGTCATGAGCAGACAACGTGATAGTTTCCACAGTCACACAAATGGGAATGGAAATAAATGTGCCTGTGTGTCGCACACATATTTATATTCTCACATATTTAATTCACATCATCTGCATTTGACAAGGTGACATAAATATTAATTATTGTTAATTAATTGTTGCCACCGAGATTAGCCTCATTTTTTTATTATAAAATTGTGTTCCAAAGTCACTTTTCATAAAGTTAATATTTTGCATTCATATTCATGCCAGTGTTTGTTTATTAGTTTGTTTACCCAAGCTAATTAAAAAAAAAAGATAACATTGGCTTTTAATGCAATTTTCAGATTTATAGTTACATTTTAGTCATATTTGATGGGTTAGAATAGTAGTAACATAAAATGTTATAGTTTATCTAAAATTGAATTTGAATTGAATCATCATCTGAACAAAAGAGTGGAACTGCGGTGCCTTGGCATAGGTATGCACTCTTCTAGTGATGCACCGATCCAGCTTTTTCAGTCCCGATACCGATCCCGATATTTGGGCTTTGTGGATCGACCGATACCCGATATCCACCGATACTAATGCAAAAACTAAAGGCATGGTATTA